>JAJOZX010010808.1:12500-92500 GCA_023014485.1 Bathynomus jamesi
TCCAGTCAACCAAATGATTTTTTTTTTAAATTGATATTGAGCAGCAGGTATGGATTCTTTAGATGCCCCCACATATTCCATTAATTTGGAAACTGAATTATGTTCTTTGACTGGTTGAAGAATATTTCTAACAGAGAAAAGTGATACATTTTTTAGAGTTTCAATATTTTCTGGTAGTGTCTGTTTCAACTGTTTGAATAAGCATAAAAGAAATTATTGACATCGCTTTCTTATGCACATTTCTTCATTCTTTGTAATCTCACCTTTAATCTTTAATTCTTCAATTTTATTTTCAAACCTATAACCTAAATAGGGCTTAGGATCCAAAAAATTTTCAATATTACAAGTCAATACATCAACTTTAGAAGTTGGCAGTTTCAGCTTATTCCCAAATGATTTTACCAGTAGTATTAGATCATCTAATAATTTGGCTTTATCAACAGTCTTTGACTCAAATATTTTATTTACATGCTGTACTTCATCAAGAATGGGATGCATGAACAACAAATATGACAAGTTTTTTTTTCATCTGAGTACATTTCATAAAGGATTTAAACGGTATAACACTTTTCAGTGTTTCTCATAATTTCAAAATGGGTTTTTAATTCAAGCCATTGTGCTATTATTCTTCCCACAGCAGGTTCAATAGATAACCACCTAGTTTTGCAGTCACTAGGAATTTTCGATGGGTTTTCTCCATCAATAATTGCCTGGTATAAGTTTTTGTAAGCTAACTGCCTTAATGATGAGATGGAGAACCATTTGTGTGTTTCTGATATTAGAAATTCTAAATTTCTTGGTAGACATTCAGAGGAAGCATGAGACACTGCTAATTGAAGCGAGTGACATACACATCTAATTAAAATAAGTGAGGGAATTTCTGCTTTAAGCTTTTGATATACACCATTGTTAACTCCAACCATGACACTTGCATTATCAATACCAAAAGCTACAAGTTTCTTTATATTTAGGTTTTTCCTCATTAATTCATTTTTTAAGGAATCCACAATACTCTCCGCATCACATTTATCCAATTCTACAAGACCAAGATATGTAGAAACAACTATTATATTTTTTACTATAATATATTATAGCAATCCCAAGCATTTTCACACCAGTTATATCATTTGACTCATCCAGTAATAAACTGAACTTTCCATCTCCTATGTCACTAATCAAGTCATCCTCATAATGAACGCTAAGGACATTTTTGATAACTTCTGAACACTTTGTACAGTGCATTCTTAATTTTGAGGTAATTTTACTATCATTAATATTATTTTTACATAAACCAACTAAATGGTCGCAATTCATTATAGCACAATGGCAGCTCATAAACATGGCAATGCTTCCTTCAAGAATAGCAGTTTCGTTGCACTTAGGCTTACAATATTGAATCAATGGCATAGTTTTGAGAGGATTGGCACTAATATGTTTCTTTGCTTTCATATGCAAAATCAAATCTGAGTACTTTGCATTGATATCACATTTACAAAACTTGTAATGAGCCATACTGGGATTTCCTTCCACTGCAACTAACCATTTCTCAAAAGATTCATTTTTAAGCCACTCTTTTCGAAAAAAAAATTTATACTGATTTTGTTTTGGCATTTTGAGGGGTTGAAAACATCCGTGGTTTAAAAGATTTGAAGAAAAAACCTCACTTTACCGAACAGTTCACACTTTCACTGCACAATGTACTGCGGCATCAGTTTCGCGGCATCTATGATATATTCTGTAAACCCTAAACGTTTATATCCGTTTTCAATCGTTCCTTCAGCATCGCTTCAGGGAAAACGTAATAAAAAACGAACAAACTTACTTACTTCATTACAGGCACGTCATTTCCTATTATCAGATTTTCAAGAATTCTAAGCTGGACAAAAAAAAAATTAAAATTAGCTAGAATCCACTAAATTATATTCAAAATCAGCTAGGTTTATGGCTATCCGCTAGGTGACTATTTTTGCTAGCTAGATTATATTAAAATCCGCTAGATCTAGCTAGAAATTAGCTACATTGACAACCCTGATGCAACTTAGATTATACCCTAAGCTGAACCCTCCCAAACTGGCAGAGAGAGAGGAAGGTGGAGAGACCAAGAGGAGGGAACCCAGAGAAAGGGTGTTCACTTGACTGCCAGCCAAGCTAATATGACTCCTCCAGCCACCCCGCCGCTCTCTTATAGGCCCCTAAGCAGCCAGTTGGCTGAGTTGCCAGATTCGTTATTTATTTAATTATTCCATATGTTAATCAGCCCAGATAGCAATATTTATTTAATTATTCCTTATATTATTCAGCCATTTGGCTTAGAAGGTTGAGTTGCCAGATAGCATTTTAATTGTTCAGGTATTCCTTATTAGGGAGAGTTGCTAAATACCACCATTTATTTTAATTTTTATTTATATGAGGATAGTTGTCAGGTACCACCATTTATTTTAATTCACACGATTTACCAAAGCAGGTGAATTTTCTCCTTAAAGTTATTGAGAACTAATTATTTTAACATTAAAAAAAATTCTGTTTATTAAATAAATAATTAGAATTGAAACACACATTCCTATACATACGACGGAATGACTAAATTATTCCATATATTCATCCATTGGATGGCTTACAAGACCGATTTGAGAAATAGTATTTAATTAATTATTCACAAATCCGAAACCAAACAAATGATATAATTGTGTACAAGGAATAAATAAAACACCAACACAACGATCTGATTATTTAACTAAATTAGTGGATATGCAATGGGACATATATATGGTCAAATAATAAAATGGAAAATATATAATCATACAAAGCACAGTATTGACAAATATTAGTACAGGAAAATATATTTCACAATTCGTGCGGAAATAAAGAAAAAATATATAATAAATAAATGAACAATTCGTAAACACACACACACAAAAGCATAACCAACAATCGTCATACTAGCACAACCACCACACAAAAAGGCATCATATCATCAACAATCGTCATACGAGCACAACCACCACCACACAAACTGAAGCATGCAAAGAAAGCCTCAATAGCAAAATATATATACGAGCACAACCACCACACAAAAATGCATCACCAAAAATCGTATAGACTTTTAGGAGTTCCAACAACACATGGTGAATTGAGGGCTACGACTTTTAAAAGGAGCTCACCCCATCAACAGGAGATGAGGGCTCCGACTTTTTAGGAGCACACCCCATTAACACCACGTGTCCGATATAAAAGCTACAACCAAGCGTCCAAACGAATGATGGTAAAACCAACAACCCACATCCACCACCACCAACAACCCACCAACACCAGGTAGACCGACAAGGTCTCCAAATACGACACAAGAGAAAAAGCTATTAAACATAAACAAATATGTTTATGGGGCCAAGTCAAAAAAAGGCAAAGCCAATAGTATTTCCTATTGAACTTCTCGCGGTTTAGCGAGGTCTATCGGACATTTGGGGGGGCGAGCTTTTTAGCAAAACATCGAATAAGATAAACTAAGTTTAACACAAATACAAATTTTCATCATAATACGCTAGTTTATCACTAAACTATAACGTGAAATGCGTTAATATGATTTTTAAAACAAATTAGAAACTAAATTAGAGCTAACTTATTAATTTTTCCTCTTTTAGCCAATTATTCTGCTTCAATATAAATTTGCAGACGGCATTGAGTAATTCTGGTATTTGCACAATTTGTAGAACGAATCATCGCAATCTTACGATATAGTGTTTAGAAGACAGTCAATATATATATATATATATATATATATATATATATATATATATATATATATCGGTTACAAGAATAGTTGCCAGAGTGCGCCATGCAGTGAAATAGGTCTTTTATTTGATCATTTTGCGTTGAACTGGATTTGTTTAATTAAACATTTTTATTTATTCCTGAAAACCACCGAAAACCTAATGTAACATTATTAGTTAGACTAGCCCAGTTACGTCTAACTTAACTCAGTTAAATACAGGGTGTACATAAAGTCACGATCTATTTTTGTGAAGGACTTGGAAATTATATGGAATTCAATCATAAAATGATAAAGTGGTAACATTTATTAAATAATTAAGAGTAGGATTCGACGTGACGCCCATCAGTACCCCTGCACAGCTCAAATCGTTCCGCAGCATTTCTAAACACATTCTGGAGCATTTGCGGGGTTATGTTATCTGCAGCAGTTCGTATACGTGTACGTAAGTTTTCAAGACTCGTAATCTTCGTCTGATAGACGTGCGATTTGATAAAGCCCCATGCAAAGAAATCTAAAGGGGTTAAATCTGGTGATCTCGCTGGCCAATGTCTGTTGCTTCCGCGTCCGATCCAGCGATTTGGAAAACGTCCATTTAGATAATCCTGAACAATTTTGGCATAGTGACAAGGAGCACCATCATGTTGATAGACGACGGTACTAACAATCCTATCCCCGTCGTCTATCAACATGATGGTGCTCCTTGTCACTATGCCAAAATTGTTCAGGATTATCTAAATGGACGTTTTCCAAATCGCTGGATCGGACGCGGAAGCAACAGACCTTGGCCAGCGAGATCACCAGATTTAACCCCTTTAGATTTCTTTGCATGGGGCTTTATCAAATCGCACGTCTATCAGACGAAGATTACGAGTCTTGAAAACTTACGTACACGTATACGAACTGCTGCAGATAACATAACCCCGCAAATGCTCCAGAATGTGTTTAGAAATGCTGCGGAACGATTTGAGCTGTGCAGGGATACTGATGGGCGTCACGTCGAATCCTACTCTTAATTATTTAATAAATGTTACCACTTTATCATTTTATGATTGAATTCCATATAATTTCCAAGCCCTTCACAAAAATAGATCCTGACTTTATGTACACCCTGTATAACCTCATACACGTAAATTTTGCACGATTTCACCCATTTTGTCGAAACGGAAAATCACCAAAATGAAAACATAATTTAACATTGTTACTTGACCTAGCACAGTCACGTCTAACTTAACTCAGCTAAATAAAACCTCATACGAGTAAATTTAACCTATCACTTCTACCATAAGCGTAGTAGACCGATCTTTTAAGTCAAATTAGGCTACGTTTTGATAATTTTCAGTTCCGAGAAGAAGAATCTCATCACAATTTCTCTACTTTTGTGTGTGTATATATATATATATATATATATATATATATATATATATATTATATATATATTATTGAAAATGTTAATTGTTTATGTGAATATTTATTTGATAAATACAAAAATCATTTCGCTGATTATTTTAAACAGACTCTGCAAAGTTAATATAATTCGATTTTAAGTTTTAGTTAGCTTAGCCCAATAAATAATGTTTTCTATGGATATTTATAAAGAAAATAGAATTTTTGGCACAACCGCATAATTGTTCCTTCTACAAACCAATTATATTTATTGTAATTTTAAAATTATGTTATTGACGTTATATGATGTGTCCGTTTTTCTGCTAACTTATTATGCTTTTGTTTAAATTACAAATGTCATTCTTGTTTAATTTGCTGTTCAAGGAGGAGAATTATACAATGTAGATATGTGAAATCATTTTCAATATCATCATCAATGCTTTTGCGAAATCACTGTTTTTGGAAATGTTATTCTGTCTATTACGCGTTTCACATAGTTTCTAAATTTAAGATATCTTGTCTGATATATATATATATATATATATATATATATATATATATGTGTGTGTGTATATATATATATAGTGGCGTTCAAAAGTCTGCATTCATCTCAGTTTTAGACAGTTTCTAGAAAATAATACAACTCTGAGAAAGTATGTCCGCTATATTAAAGTATTTTGTTTTACAAAAAATGATAATTCATATATTCTACTACATGTGCAAGTAATGTAACTTTTATTTCATAAGAAAGGACACATTAATGAAAATGGTCCTTTTTGGTCTTGTTACGTGTTTTCTTCCGTTTAACGTTTTTTTAGTAAAGTTTTTTTAATAATTTTGCGTTTGAATATCTTTCGTGTTAGGTTTTATTTTTATCACTCGTATATTTTTGTCATTTATATATTTTTTAATTTCGATTTGATCTTGGTTTATGCCTGTTTCTGCTTTGTAATTTTAATTTTTATTCTTGAACAGTTTTAATTTTGTACTCTAGATTAGTTTTAGCTCTCGACATTTATATGGTGAAGTAATTGAGGAAGTACAAGAGTTTAAGTGTTTGGGTCAAACTATTACCAGCTCCTTGAGTGATGACTCGGATATAAGAAAACAATCTCGAAGCCTGTGTGCTAAAGCGAATATGACCATAAGGAACTTTCGTTTCTGTACAAGTGAAGCTAAAGACACACTCTTTCGTACTTTCTGCAGTAATATATACGGTCAGCAACTCTGGGTGAATTATAAAAAAGGTTCTGGCAGAACCCTAAATTTGCTGTACAACAGGTCTTTTAGACTCTTACATAAATTACCCCCGAGATGCTCAGCTTCGCAAATGTTTGCTACCCGCAATGTTCCGAGCTTCTCGGAGGTAACAAGACGTGCTCAACACAGTCTAATGCAAAGAATTAAAAAATCAACCAACCCGATCATCCAAGCTATCCATGAGTCCTGCCATTTATCCTCTAAGCTATGGACTTCTTGGTACGAAAACGTCTGTCTGTAGCTCCACTTAACTTCGACAGTGCAGTATTATTTCTAATCAATTGTATATATTTTTATCCTTAGTGTATGAACTGTCATTGTATTAATAATATTTGTCATATGGACTATAGTCTGCCAATAAACCTTTTCATTTTCATTTTCATTTTCATTATATATTGTTTGTCATGTATTAATTTTAGCTTTTATTTATTAGGCATTGAAAATGGGTACAGTTGCCCGAAACGTCGGCTGCAGCCAAATATAATGACTTTTTTGTTCTACGTCTTCGTTTTTATCCTAAATATATATGATAATGTAGATGCTTGCTAGTTTATAGTGGCGCCAAAAAAATGATTTTCTTGCCTTTCCCACTCCTCCTATCCAATAGAAAATCCATTTACATAGAAAATAAGTAGCTATATAGTTTAATTAAAAAGGAAATTATTGTGTATATGCTGTAAAAACATATAAAACATTTTTTAAATATATAATTAGACTTTCTTTTAATTAAGCTTAGACCTGCAGGCTACAGCACAAACCGAACAACTGTTTTCAGTGAAGGGTTTACCCTAACAACTTTATCAAAATTACACACATAAATAATGCCTCCTCCCAGTGACTCAAAAGTGGAGGTTAGTGGGTACTACCAATCTGTAGTAAGTACGAGTATGACTCCGCCAAGTGTTAACAGATGGCGCAGCAAAGCACAGACCCGCAGTAAGCGCAACCCATTGCTCGACTCTCCCCTTTACCTCCACCTCACTGAACGACAGGCGTTTCTTAATCGAAACGAGGAAAAGGTGGGGAGCGAACCTGGGCACTACAACACCACTTCCCATGACAGAACCACTTCCCATGAGAGAACCATATAATAGGACACACCACGCCATGTGTGTGTGTGTGTGTGCTTTTCTCTTTGAGTCAACCTTCACACCATGGTTTAATGAATAAAATGTTAACACCTTTCTGTGGGGATCTGGATTAATAAATTAGCTACCAGGAAGTTCATTAACATATGAATAGCGAATACGGCAGCTATGAGATTTATGGAGAAAGAATTTATCATCGTAATAAGTAATGAATAGCATATGTTCTCAGCTTAAGTTATGCAGGGTTTGTGGAAACAATTTTAACTTTAAGCGTTAGCTAGTTACTGTTTTAGATAAATTTGTGTATTAAGACGGAAGCTGAATAAATTCTTCTGACATGAAAGAGGAAAATGTCTGCAAATTATATTTTTCCCTGGATTTTAAAGCCATATTTCGATTTAGCACATAAAAATGCATCATTTGGTCACTAGTAGTCTTTGAAAATCTAAAGATTTCACTTTGCTCCCTAAAATTTACACACCCTACTTAAGTAATTAATCCATAATCCACTTTGTAAGTATGAGATTCTCAAACACGTTCATTCTCATTTTCATTCTGGGATTTCCACACTTCATTCGTTACCACTCTCATTTACGTATTGTAAATGTAAATTTAAGATTAAGTCTCTCTTAGCAATATATTGGCTGAAAAGATTTCCCATTTTACCTGTGTGCTTTTGAAATAAACGTCTCACTATTGAGTTCACATCACAAAATGGTTACGTACTGTTGTTAGTGGGTTAATAACATCTCCTTAATCTGCTTTGTGTAAATAATTTATCTAAGTAGGGCTTAACTGCGTCTGTTGACTCATCATCTACCTTGAGAAAGCTTCTGCTAAGCATGATTCACTTTGTACAAAGGAATTTGAACATAAATTGGTAGCTAATACAAAAAAAGAAATACTTTCTGAAGCTTCAAAGATATTTGATCCTTGGCCTTGTCCCTACTTTGCAACTGATAGAGCAAAAAACATTTCTCCAAGAGCCTTGGAAGAAAAATGTAGGCTGGGATGAAACATTATCAATCAAAGATCAGTCTAATATAAACTCTTTAGTGATTAGGAGAAAATAATTAGTTAGTAGGCTTGTATTCAGTCCTCACTTGATGTAATGCAATTATGTGCATATTTATAGATCCTGAAAATAAATTTCTCCATATTTCTGATTTGTCTAATGAAATGATCGATGAAGTGACTAACAATGAAGTGACTACTGCAGGAAAATGTAAAGAGTATGAGCTTAAATATGAGTTTAATTAGGAATTTACAATGTGGTGTTATGCTGTTTATTGTCTAATCAAATTATGTAAACATTGTACCCTGTCTATTACTGCCTGTTTTCATTCCCTCTCTCTTTGCTTTCGTTAAATTACTCTGCTTTGTGATTTAAAAAGTCTGGACTACAATAAAGGATGTAGTACGCTATATAAGAGCATTATAAATCCCAATGAAGCCTGTTTAGGGCTACATTTCTAAGTTTAGTCATTATAGCTACGCTCCTTGAAATCTTTTCAGCGTTTTTTATTTACATGAGCAATCCAATGCAGATTTTTATCTAGCATTACACCAAGAAAATTTGTTACTTTATATGTATTTGAGTAAATTAGATTGCTTTGTGAATTAAAAAGCCTGATGCTTGACTTTTTTTAAAAGAGACAGGACCTAGTACCCCCTCATCAGGTGCTGGTGCTTTAAAATAAATAGTTAAATTTATCAACATCAGAAATATAGGCCTATCCCTAATCAAACTAAACAATTCCTTCTAAAACCATTAAATCCCATACTTGGATATGATCGACGTTTTCAATAGATTAATCGTTATATCTCTTTGTTTAAACGATCTCAGTATCTGCACAGTTATTCATTTTCCTCTGTTTACTGCTATCTTATTTTGTGTTGGTGTCTAGTGAATACGTAACACAGACCAATGGCCTGTGGAACAAGTTAACCTGGCATTAAATTTAACCTTTTCAAATGAGAAGATTGGGCCAATCACTAATTATGAAGATCTTTCTGACTTCAGCAAGCTTGTCAGGGTCACAGCCTACGGTTTGAGGTTTGTTCACAACTGTTTAACTACAATTAACAAATAGCTAAATAAGAGCAAATACAATTATTTTGAGGCTGCAATCAAGTACTAGATAGGGTATGCAGAAAAAAAATCTGGGGTAGCCTACCAAAACTGAGATCAAACCGCTAGTTACTCTGACTCAGTATTAACTGTAGGCATAGTAAATACGCTACTTTGCTTGTATATATTGGCTTAAAATTTATTTAATATATGTGTTTGGATAAATTAGTTTGGTTTGTGATTTAAAAAGTCTGATGCTAGACTCTAAGTGAGATGCCTTTGGTGGAATTTTGGTAGGCTCGTTAGTAAGTCATGGTTAATTCAGTTGACGACAGTGAATCATGGTGCCTGGCACCTATGATACCCTTTGGGTACCTTAGTACTTGAATGGTATATATGTCTATTGTTAACGATATGTTTATTATTACGTATATTTGAATATGTAAATGTTTCAATTAGGGTTTCATTTTCTCCTTTGTGTGTGTGTGTGTGTGTGTGTGTGTGTGTGTGTGTGTGTGTGTGTGCAAGAAAGAGTCCTAAGCTTCGCCCACTGTAATTTAGGAGAATATTAAGAAAAAATAAACCCTAGATCAATAAATAAAAAAATTTATGTCTCTCGTTTTCCTACATCCTTTTAAAATTTATAAAAACTTATATTCCTATAAAATCTAAAACAAAACAACCCTGAACTAGGGATCAGATTTTATCTGAAAAGGATTCACGCAAATATGAGACCGGGAGGATGGGTATGGGAGTATGTCTGCGTGGGCTGGCTAATAATGATGTCGATTTTAGAAGACTATTAAGAAAACATAAGTCCTAGATCAAGAAATAAATAAATAAAAAAATTACGTCTCTAGTTTTCCTACATCCTTTTAAAATTCATAAAAACTTATAATCCTCTAAATTGTAAAACTATACAACCCTGAAATTAGGGATCCGATTCAATCTGAAAAGGGTTCATGCAAATATTTATATAGACAAAGATAGAGAGAGGGAGAGAGCCTTGTGTTTCGTGGAAATAAAATTAATAATTGAATGACAGAGGTACTAAGAACTGGATTGAACTTTATTGTACTTCAAACTCCAAGGAAATACCAATAATTTAAAAGAGTGTAATAAGCACCTCCTGGAATGTAAAGTGTGTATGCAGGCGTCCAGAAAATGTCTAAGATGATGAAAAATAAAAAGATGAAATCTTATGGAAAATATCCTATCCAACAGTACTGTTAATATAAAAAGTGACTTCACTAGATCTGACACTAATATTTTAGTTTGTAAAGTGACCCACTAAACCTTGTAAATTTCTGCCAAATTTCTCAATTGGGATAAGTTATAATGATGAATCCTTGGTATGCCAAATAATGTCCAATGGAATCCTTTAATACAGTCCAAATTGGCTTCCATTCTCATTACTCTCTTCCAGGACTGTAAACACAACACAAGAGGGGTCCAATGCCAGCACTCCTTCCTTGAGTGTGATCGGAGAGGAACATTCGGACACGAAATTTCACCCGCCATTCCTTCGCGATGCGTATTATGGTGTGTCAATTTTGTCAACTTTTTTCAAATCAATTTTGGTAGTGAAAATAGTGTCTTTTCATGTCAAAACTTGAAGTTGGCCAACCAAAATGAAATATAATAACCCTTACCTACATCAATTTTACCTTAAACTTTCAGAAATTGACTCTTTTACTAAATAATAGGACATAAATTGATTAACTATTCATCTGTCACAGAATTATCCCACTGATCGCATATGGAGTGTTTTCAAGGTCATATAGTTGTACAATGTACAAGTCACAACATGAATAGAACTGTCCCTCACTCTCAGTCTTCAGTTGCCTCTTAGATGTCATAGACGGTGGCTTGCTGTTATTGCTCTAGTACCTACTTCATAGTTATTCTACTAGACGAATACTACAGTTTAACTGTAAGTATGGATTATTGATTATTACAATTATTTATTATTATCATATTCTTCTGTCTAATTATGTTGTAATCCCATGAAATATTTTTTTATTGAATTTTAGAACATCGAATGACTAAACTTTGAACCATCGTAATTGATATAAAATACTTAAATGTTTTTCATTCTCTTCAGATATTCCTAAGATGCCAAAATTGAAGACAAGAGGTCAGTCGTCATGCCACTTGAACCTGTTAGTCGGTACAGGCAAGGAGTTTCCCGTATCAGAACTACCAACAGTGCGAGACATGCTGAAACTAGGGTTACTCCTTCGTGAACAAAATACAAAGGATAGAAGGAACTACATAGAGAAAGAGCTCATAAGGGACATGATTCCACCTCTTCTGCATCAGTGGAAAAAAGCTAATGTGTTATTCAAACCACCTGTACTCAATCAGTATAGAACTATTGAGCTAAAATTAACAAAGCTGTGGCACAAAGCAGTTGATACATCACTTGGTAAAGGAAAACTAGCAAAGAAAAAAAATTTATGCACACACTTGATACTCTTCTTGACATTTTTAACTGCCAGTGTCCCATAGAGTTGTTTTCTGAAGCCAATTGTTCTCACTCATGCAGAAGAGAACCTCACCTTCACAGTGATTGTCGCTGTCCTCGTGAGAAGAAAATCCCTGTTTTGGAGCTGGCTTTCATAAAGGAGCAGAGAACAAAGGCAGGAGGCCGAGGAAGTATGCAGATTGGTTCGGCAGATTATTCAGAAACCGAAAAACATTGTTATTGCTAAGAAAAAAGAGAAAATCCGAGAGAGGGAAGAAAGGAAGAAAAAGAAGAGTGAAGAAGCCACCCAAAGAGATGAAGAGCTCTATCAAGAGGTTTCTCACTTCTTTGAAAGCTCTTCAGATGAACAGAAAGAAGCAACATCAGATGGTAGCTCCAAAATGCCATCTGAACTTTCGCCGAAGAGAATGAAATACAACACTAAAGACATCTCAAACATTGCCCTTGCCAGTATTCGCCACCATACGGGGCTACGAGAGACTGCAGAGATTGCCACTGCCGCTTGGATAGATGCAGGCCTCATCAGCCGAGAGGATACATCCTTAGTGATAGATCATAATAAGATAAGAAGAGCACAAGAAAAAATAATGAAGGAAATATCTGATCAGCATGAAAAAGATTTGAAGGAGGAAGGTCTCTCTTGCCTTTTGTTTGATGGAAGAAGAGATGACACAAATTTCTCCTAGAGGTAGAGGGAATGGACAGAAAGTTTCCCGGTCTCATCAAAGAAGAACACTACTCTGTGTGTTCCGAGCCTGGTGGCCGCTATTTGTTTCACTTTGTTCCTGAAGCAGAAGTAGAAGGCAAGAAACATGCAGAGGCAATTGCTGATCAAATAATATGTTGGCGTCAAGAAAGAAGACTTGACAGTTCACTGCAAGCCGTTGGTGGAGACTCAACTGCGGTGAACACTGGATGGCAGGGCGGTGTTATGACGCATTTAGAGATAAACCTTGGAAGAAGGCTTGTTTGGATTGTATGTGATTTGCACACAGGGGAACTACCTCTTCGTCATCTCATCCAGGAACTTGATGGTCCTACAAAGAACAACAACAAGTGGTCAGACCCCCTTGGCAACATGCTAGATGAAGCAACGGAATTAGAAATAAATACAAAATTTCCAAAGGTCGAAGTAGGCCCTCCCCTTCCAGTGTTGTCTGAAGAAGTTATCAAAGACCTCAGCACGGATCAATCTTACGCTTATCGTATTGTTTAAGCAATCAGATCAGGAGAGTTGCCTCAAAATCTGGCTCTCTTGGAGATTGGACCAGTAAGTCACAGTCGTTGGTTAACTACAGCGATTCGTTTCTGCAGGATTTGGGTTTCCAAACATGCACTGAAGGGCAAAATGCTACAGAATTTGATGTTGATTGTTGAATTTATTATTGGGTTTTATCTTCCTCACTGGTTCAATGTAAAACTTAATCCAATGTGGATGGAGGGGCCCAACCACATCTTGTTTCAATTACAGCTACTGAGAACCCAAAGGAAAGTAGTGGTGGACATCGTGTTACCTGTGGTGAGAAGGTCAGCTTAGTATGCTAGGCCAGAGACAGTTTTGCAAGCAATACTCTGCAGCCAATGTACCAAAGAGCGAACTGAGGCTGTGGAAATCATTCTAAAGCTTAGAGGAACATCACTAGATGATGACCAGCTGGGAGACTGCTCTGTTCAAACAAGGAAGGTACCTCCGATAAACGTCAATGCCACGAAATTGTCAGAATTAGTTAACTTGAGTTCGGAAGTTTTGGAGCCACCACTGACAACATGTATAACAAACAAAGATTTAATACAACTTAAAGAGGCCCCAATGCAAGTGTCAAAGTGGCCTTCTCACACTCAGAGTGTGGAGAGATGTGTGAAAATGGTCACAGAAGCAGCTAGTCAAGTTTACAGTCACGAGAGGCGAGAAGGCTACATCAAAGCGCAAGTAGCAAGCCGAATGCTGATATCAAGGAACCGCAGCAAAAAGGACATGACTGCATTGGTTACTTTCAAATAAAGACTCTGAATGATATCTTATTGCCACTTTAAATGTTGATAGGATGTTTGCGAACATTTGTTATTTTGTTACGAATTTACGGAAAAATGGAATTTTTGAATTAAAATTGATTTAGGTAGGAGTTATTTTTTATTGTTTTTGAAGCAAGGATATTATTTTGTATGCCAAATGATTACATTAAATTGCTACCAAATCACATGATTTTCAATTTAGTCATTTCACCCCCAAAATTGACACACCCTAATGCGTATGCAAGGTCAGTACTTCTTCGTTGTTTTGTTGGTTGCTATTATTTTCTTTTTTCTGTAACCATTTAGGTCACTGGAAAGCCATCCTTCCCTGCGGTGTCCGAGTGGTTCTGTCATGGGAAGTGGTGTTGTAGTGCCCAGGTTCGCTCCCCGACTTTTCTTCGTTTCAATTAAGAAACGCCTGTCGTTCAGTGAGGTGGAGGTAAAGGGGAGAGTCGAGCAATGGGTTGCGCTTACTGCGAGTCTGTGCTTTGCTGCGCCATCTGTTAACACTTGGCGGAGTCATACTCGTACTTACTACAGATTGGTGGTACCCACTAACCTAGGCTGACCATACGTACCGTTTTGAACGGGACAGTACCGTTTTGTATGGGTTTTTGTATGGGTTCTGTCACTGAAGAATAATTGTAAGCTCAATATGTTTATGTACTTACTTTTCCATGAATACAGAATATTACATAACCCCCGTCCCTTTTTTGCTATCCCAATGTCCCGTTTTTGTCTCAAGGAAATATGGTCAGCCTACACTAACCTCCACTTTTTAGTCACTGGGAGGAGGCATTATTTATGTGTGTAATTTTGATAAAGATGTTGGGGTCAACCCTTCACTGAAAACAGTTATTCAGTTTGTGCTGTAGCCTGCAGGTCTAAGCTTAATTAAAAGAAAGTCTAATTATATATTTAAAAAATGTTTTATATGTTTTTACAGCATATACACAATAATTTCTTTTTTAAACTGTATAGCTACTTATTTTCTATGTAAATGGATTTTCTATTGGATAAGAGGAGTGGGAAAGGCAAGAAAAACAAATTTTTGGCGCACTATAAACTAGCAAACATCTACATTATCAAATATATTTACGATAAAAACGAAGACGTAGAGCAAAAAAGTCATATTTGGCTACAGCCGACGTTTCGGGCAACTGTACCCTTTTTCAATGACTAATAAATAAAAGCTAAAATTAGTACATGACAAAAAATATATAAATGTCGAGAGCTAAAACTAATCTAGAGTACAAAATTAAAACTGTTCAAGAATAAAAATTAAAATTACAAAGCAGAAACAGGCATAAACCAAAATCAAATCGAAAGTAAAAAATATATAAATGACAAAAATATACGAGTGATAAAAATAAAACCTAACACTAAAGACATTCAAACGTAAAATTGTTAAAAAACTTTACCAATAAAAAGTTAAACGGAAGAAAACACGTAACAAGACCAAAAAGGACCATTTTCATTAATGTATCCTTTCTTATGAAATAAAAGTTACATTACTTACATCATGTAGTAGAATATATGAATTATCATTTCTTGTAAAAGAAAATACTTTAATATAGCGGACATACTTTCTCAGAGTTGTATTATTTTCTAGAAATTGTCTAAAACTGAGATGGATGCAGACTTTTGAACGCCACTATATATATATATATATATATATATATATATATGACAAGACATCTTAAATTTAGAAACTACGTGAAACGCGTAATAGATAGAATAACACTTCCAAAAACAGTGATTTCGCAAAAGTATTGATGATGGTGATATTGAAAATGATTTCACATATCTACATTGTATAATTCTCCTCCTTGAACAGCAAATTAAACAAGAATGACATTTGTAATTTAAACAAAAGCATAATAAGTTAGCAGAAAAACGGACACATCATATAACGTCAATAACATAATTTTAAAATTACAATAAATATAATTGGTTTGTAGAAGGCACAATTATGTGGGTTGTGCTAAAAATTCCATTTTCTTTATAAATATCCATAGAAAACGTTATTTATTGGGGTAAGCTAACTACAACTTAAAATCGAATTATATTAACTTTGAGGAGTCTCTTCAAAATAATCAGCGAAATAATTTTTGTATTTATCAAATAAATATTCACATAAACAATTAACATTTTTAATAATATATATATATATATATATATATATATATATATATATATATATATATATATGTGTGTGTGTGTGTGTATATATATATATATATGCACAAAAGTAGAGAAATTGCGATGAGATTCTTTTTCTTGGAACTGGAAATTATCAATATGTAGCCTAACTTGACTAAAAAGGTCGGTCTACTACCTTACGGTAGAAGTGATAGGTTAAATTTACTCGTATGAGGTTATATTTAGCTGAATTAAATTAGACGTGACTGTGCTAGGTCAAGTAACACTGTTAAATTATGTTTTCATTTCGGTGATTTTCCGTTTCGACAAAATGGGTGAAATCGTGCAAAATTTACGCGTATGAGATTATATTTAACTGAGTTAAGTTAGACGTAACTGGGCTAGTCTCAGTAATAATGTTACATTAGGTTTTCGGTGGTTTTCAGGAATAAATAAAAATGTTGGAGCTATTGAAGTATAGGGACCCCAGCCTTTTTTAGTTAGCTTTATAAGGCTAACTAACGAAAATATCATGACCTAACCTAACCAATCGTCAAGGGCGTACAGTTACCCTAACTAGCTCCAAAATGTTTAATTAAACAAATCCAGTTCAACGCAAAATGATCAAATAAAAGACGTATTTCACTGCATGGTGCACTCTGGCAACTATTCTTGTAACCGATATGTATATATATATATATATATATATGAATAGAAACGACATAAGTATTAAGGAACGTTTCTGCACACGAGGAGGAGAGATAACGAAATAATGAAAAATGAGGCGAACCGCCTGGGAATCGAACCGGGCCTTCCAATTGCCGGTCGGACGCTCTACCATTATGCTACGGACCTCACTCAATCACAAATCGAAATTCTCCAATAGGGCAGAAACCAATGCCCTCAGAGAGCACCCTCGCAAATCGTGAATATGCGCAAATAACTGCAATGACCGCGCAGTATATAAATGAATAGAAACGACATAAGTATTAAGGAACGTTTCTGCACACGAGGAGGAGAGATAACGAAATAATGAAAAATGAGGCGAACCGCCTGGGAATCGAACCCAGGGCCTTCCAATTGCCGGTCGGACGCTCTACCATTATGCTACGGACCTCACTCAATCACAAATCGAAATTCTCCCAAATAGGCAGAAACCAATGCCCTCAGAGAGCACCCTCGCAAATCGTGAATATGCGCAATAACTGCAATGACCGCGCAGTATATAAATGAATAGAAACGACATAAGTATTAAGGAACGTTTCTGCACACGAGGAGGAGAGATAACGAATAATGAAAAATGAGGCGAACCGCCTGGGAATCGAACCCAGGGCCTTCCAATTGCCGGTCGGACGCTCTACCATTATGCTACGGACCTCACTCAATCACAAATCGAAATTCTCCCAAATAGGGCAGAAACCAATGCCCTCAGAGAGCACCCTCGCAAATCGTGAATATGCGCAAATAACTGCAATGACCGCGCAGTATATAAATGAATAGAAACGACATAGTATTAAGGAACGTTTCTGCACACGAGGAGGAGAGATAACGAAATAATGAAAAATGAGGCGAACCGCCTGGGAATCGAACCCAGGGCCTTCCAATTGCCGGTCGGACGCTCTACCATTATGCTACGGACCTCACTCAATCACAAATCGAAATTCTCCCAAATAGGGCAGAAACCAATGCCCTCAGAGAGCACCCTCGCAAATCGTGAATATGCGCAAATAACTGCAATGACCGCGCAGTATATAAATGAATAGAAACGACATAAGTATTAAGGAACGTTTCTGCACACGAGGAGGAGAGATAACGAAATAATGAAAAATGAGGCGAACCGCCTGGAATCGAACCCAGGGCCTCGTGTGCAGAAACGTTCCTTAATACTTATGTCGTTTCTATTCATTTATATACTGCGCGGTCATTGCAGTTATTTGCGCATATTCACGATTTGCGAGGGTGCTCTCTGAGGGCATTGGTTTCTGCCCTATTTGGGAGAATTTCGATTTGTGATTGAGTGAGGTCCGTAGCATAATGGTAGAGCGTCCGACCGGCAATTGGAAGGCCCTGGGTTCGATTCCCAGGCGGTTCGCCTCATTTTTCATTATTTCGTTATCTCTCCTCCTCGTGTGCAGAACGTTCCTTAATACTTATGTCGTTTCTATTCATTTATATATACTGCGCGGTCATTGCAGTTATTTGCGCATATTCACGATTTGCGAGGGTGCTCTCTGAGGGCATTGGTTTCTGCCCTATTTGGGAGAATTTCGATTTGTGATTGAGTGAGGTCCGTAGCATAATGGTAGAGCGTCCGACCGGCAATTGGAAGGCCCTGGGTTCGATTCCCAGCGGTTCGCCTCATTTTTCATTATTTCGTTATCTCTCCTCCTCGTGTGCAGAAACGTTCCTTAATACTTATGTCGTTTCTATTCATTTATATACTGCGCGGTCATTGCAGTTATTTGCGCATATTCACGATTTGCGAGGGTGCTCTCTGAGGGCATTGGTTTCTGCCCTATTTGGGAGAATTTCGATTTGTGATTGAGTGAGGTCCGTAGCATAATGGTAGAGCGTCCGACCGGCAATTGGAAGGCCCTGGGTTCGATTCCCAGGCGGTTCGCCTCATTTTTCATTATTTCGTTATCTCTCCTCCTCGTGTGCAGAAACGTTCCTTAATACTTATGTCGTTTCTATTCATTATATACTGCGCGGTCATTGCAGTTATTTGTTGCATATATATATATATATATATATATATATTATATATTTACTGAGGCAACTATTTACTCTGGCAACTATTCTTGTAACCTATATATATATTATATATATATATATATATACTGTTTTCTAAACACTATATCGTAAGATTGCAATGATTCGTTCTACAAATTGTGCAAATACCAGAATTACTCAATGCCGTCTGCAAATTTATATTGAAGCACAATAATTGGCTAAAAGATGAAAAATTAATTAGTTAGCTCGAATTTAGTTTCTAATTTGTTTTAAAACTCATATTAACGCATTTCACGTTATAGTTTAATGATAAAATAGCGTATTATGATGAAAATTTGTATTTGTGTTAAACTTAATTTATCTTATTCGATTTTTTTTGCCTAAAAGCTCGCCCCACCAAATGTCCGATAGGCCTCGTTAAACCGCGAGAAGTTCAATAGGAAATACTATTGGCGTTGTCTTTTTTTGACTTGGCCCAATAAACGTATTTTTTACGTTTAATACTTTTGTCTATTGCGTCGTATTTGGAGACCTTGTCGGTCTACCTGGTGTTGGTTGGTTGATGTTGGTGAGTAAGGCGGTGGAGTTGGTGGTCGTAGAGGTGGGTTGTTGGTTTCACCATCATTCGTTTGGACGCTTGGTTGTAGCTTTTATATCGGACACGTGGTGTTAATGGGGTGTGCTCCTAAAAAGTCGTAGCCCTCATCTCCTGTTGATGGGGTGAGCTTCTTTTAAAAGTCGTAGCCCTCATTTCACCATGTGTTGTTGGAACTCCTAAAATTCTATACTATTTTTGGTGATGCTTTTTTTTTGTGGTGGGTGTGCTCGTATATATATTTTGCTATTGAGGCTTCCTTTGCATGCTTCAGTTTGTGTGGTGGTGGTTGTGCTCGTATGACGATTGTTGATGATGTGATGCTTTTTGTGTGGTCGTTGTGCTAGTATGACGATCGTTGGTTATGCTTGTGTGTGTGTGTGTGTGTGTTTACGAATTGTTCATTTATTTATTATATATTTTTTTCTTTATTTCCGCACGAATTGTGAAATATATTTTCCTGTACTAATATTTGTTAATACTGTGCTTTGTATGATTAATTATTTTCCATTCTATTATTTGACCATATATATGTCCCATTGCATATCCACTAATTCAGTTAAATAATCAGAACGTTGTATTGGTGTTTTATTTATTCCTTGTACACAATTATATCATTTGTTTGGTTTCGGATTTCTGAATAATTAATTAATTGCTATTTCTCAAATCGGTCTTCTAAGTCAGCTAATGGATGAATATATGGAATAATTTAGTCATTCCGTCGTGTGTATAGGAATGTGTGTTTAAATTCTAATTACACTGGTCAACAACAATTTTGTCACAAGGGTTTTGATGGGTGTTCTAAGTGTACTTTTTCATGCTGAATCTAAATATGAAATCAGATTTTTTTCTATCAGGCTTAGTTTACTTGTGACGCTATGTTCATTTTTCCCTCATTTAGCATGATCACCGGATAAAAAAATAATAACATATTATATATAATTAAGTACATAATAATATTATAATATAAAACATTATAAAAATAATAAATATAATAATATATTATATTAATTAATATAACTATAATAAAATATATTAATATTAATATATATGTTGTATTACTTTTTCTGTAAAATTAGTACAATTTATTCCTTTAGGGAGAAAGTTCTGATAATGCTGGCAGGATAAATTTGGTCGGAGCAGCAGACTGTGCAGGTTGAAACATGTTTGTACCTGTTCAGACATGAGCCTAGTTTCTGTGTGTAGAGCAGCTCCAAGTCAGTCTGCTTGTAAATGTCACAGTGTTAACAGCTAGTGTCTGTTGCTTCTTGTTAATTTTACACCAGTGTTGTATTCATATAGATGTTTTGTAATGCCGCAGAACTGTCTGAATCATCCTAATTCCTTTTGTTATGTATGTGGTGATCTAACTTTAAAATCCCAGAAACGTAACTTTACACCATTAGTAAAAAAATGCTATGAACTTTATTTCGGTTGTAAAGTAGGCGATCAGGACAAGAGTTGGGCCCCTCACATTTGTTGTGTGACATGTGTAAGACTACTTACAGGATGGCTAAACGATTCACGTCACATGCCATTTGCTATTCCAATGATTTGGAGGGAACCCAAAGATAACACAACAGACTGCTATTTCTGCCTGGTAAATACAAAGGGGATCACTTCAAAAACAAA
This sequence comes from Bathynomus jamesi, assembly GCA_023014485.1. Lineage (NCBI taxonomy): Eukaryota > Metazoa > Arthropoda > Malacostraca > Isopoda > Cirolanidae > Bathynomus > Bathynomus jamesi. Next base: position 33,675 of record JAJOZX010010808.1, read on the forward strand.
GAGCCTTATGAAATACCCTAATCTACCGTCTGCAATGAGACCAGTTCCCCACAGTGCTCAACTTCCAGTACCAAATCCTCCTGAATATGTAAGTTTAAGTGATGAGGAATCAAACGTAGCTGTAGCATATCACGAGGAAAAAGATGAAGACATTTCTGATCCAACATTCCAGGCTACCTGTTCCTCCAATGAACCACATTTACTGTCACAAGGAGATCTAAATGACCTAGTTCGTGATTTGAAATTATCTAAGAAGCAGGCTGAACTTTTAGGTTCAAGATTAAAGGGTTGGAATCTACTGCAACGTGACACTAAAGTTTGTTTTTTCCGCAGCCGCCATGATGAATTCAAAGAATGGTTCTCCCATGAAGATGGACTTGTGTTTTGTAAAGATGTTAATTCAGTCATGGGGGCTCTTGGTCATGAACATAACGTGGATGAGTGGCGATTGTTCATTGACTCCTCAAAAGTCAGCTTGAAAGCAGTCCTTCACAGCGGAAATAAATTTCCTTCTGTACCTATTGCACATACTGCAAACATGAAAGAGTCATACGACAACATGAAGTTGCTTTTAAAAAGTTTCAGTATCAGAAATATAAGTGGAATATCTGTGGAGATCTGAAGGTCATTGCACTTTTGCTAGGGTTGCAGCTAGGTTACACCAAGTACTGTTGTTTTTTATGTGAGTGGGACAGTAGGGACAAGCAAAACCACTACGTTAAGAAGGATTGGCCAAAACGCACCTCACTTGTTCCAGGCAAGAAAAATGTTGTGAATAGTTCACTTGTTGACCCTGAGAAAGTGTACCTTCCTCCTTTGCATATCAAGCTTGGACTTATGAAAAACTTTGTTAAAGCGATGGATAAAGCGCAAACAGGATTCACATACTTGAGAAATAAGTTTCCCCGGATCAGTGATGCCAAGATTAAAGAAGGCATTTTTGTAGGCCCTCAGATCAGAGAATTGTTAAGAGATGAGAGATTTGAAGGAGAGTTGAATGAAGTTGAGAAAGCTGCGTGGCAGAGTTTCAAAAGTGTCTGCACAAATTTTTTGGGAAATCACAAGGCCGAAAACTATCCTGAAATAGTAGGAGATCTTCTTAAGTCTTACCAAGCAATGGGGTGCAATATGTCATTAAAGGTTCATTTCCTGGACTCTCACTTGGACTTTTTTCCGGAAAACCTGGGTGCGGTAAGCGACGAACATGGTGAGCGTTTTCATCAGGATATTTCTGCCATGGAAAACCGTTACCAAGGCAAATGGAGCCCCAGTATGCTGGCTGACTATTGCTGGACTCTTAAGAGAGACATGCCTGAGGCAAAGCACAGCAGAAAATCAAACAAGCTACTTTTTAAACTACAGGTATGTCTTTTCGATCATATTTTAATAAGTATGTAACTATATGGGTTTTTAAAAATTAAATTGCATGTCACACAAAAACCAGACCTGATAGAGAAATTTTACAAACTTATTTGGATTCAGCACAGAAAATACTATAAGAATAAGGTATTTTCATTCTTGGGACACGAAAAAATTTTTTTTTTGTTGCCCAGTGTTATTTATTTATTAAACAGAATTTCTTTTAATGTTAAACTAATTAGTTCTCAATAACTTTAAGGAGAAAATTCACCTGCTTTGGTAAATCGTGTGAATTAAAATAAATGGTGGTACCTGACAACTATCCTCATATAAATAAAAATTAAAATAAATGGTGGTATTTAGCAACTCTCCCCAATAAGGAATACCTGAACAATTAAAATGCTATCTGGCAACTCAACATTCTAAACCAAATGGCTGAATAATATAAGGAATAATTAAATAAATATTGCTATCTAGCAACTCAGCCTTCTCAGAATAATATAAGGAATAATTAAATAATTATGGGTATCTGGCAACTCAGCCTTCTAGGCTGATTAATATATGGATTAATTTAATATTTAATGCTATCTGGCAACTCAGCAGCCAACTGGCTGATTAATGCATGGAATAATTAAATAAATAACGAGTGTGGCAACTCAGCCAACTGGCTGCTTAGGGGCCTATAAGAGAGCGGCGGTGTGGCTGGAGGAGTCGTATGAACTTGGCTGGCAGTCAAGTGAACACCCTTTCTCTGGGTTCCCTCCTCTGGGTCTCTCCACCTTCCTCTCTCTCTTTCTGCCCCTTTGGGGGGGTTCAGCTTGGGGGATAACTCCAAGTTGCATACCCCTTGCAATCCCATTTTGGGGTTGGCAACAAAGGGTTGGTACTCCCCTTTGGGGGGTTCAGCTTGGTGGATAACTCCAAGTTGCATACCCCTTGCAACACCATTTTGTGGTTGGCAACAAAGGGGGTGCCTTGCGACAAATAGGTTCGGGAATTTTTTCTTTTCTTTTTTTTTTTCTTTTTTTTGCAACAAAGGGGGGGGTGCCTTGCAACAAGGGGTGGGGTGCCTTGCAACAAAGGGGGTGGGAGTTGGCACTCTTGCAACATTACGTAACATTGCAATGCAATTGCACTCAGACATTTTGAGGTCATACTACTGACATTTACCATTACTTATTCGGACTATAGTGGATTTAATTTTCATAGAAGAGTTCCTTGTTTCATGCACGGTCTGTGTGTATTATAAAAAACCTCAGGGAACCATTCTGAGTTCATTCCCATATATACATATATACACAGGGTGTTTCAGGAGGAAAGGTCAATACTTCGGGAGGTGATAGTATCGGTCATTGTGAGAAAAAAGTTCATATGTACATTTGTCAAATTCTGAATGGTTACGGAGATAGAGCTGTTTGAATCTGATGCGCGCGCAGCTCTTCCTCCCCCTTCCCTCCCCAAAACCTTTAACCATGTAAGCTGTAATGTAAGCATGTAACATAAGCCAATCGACAGCTGACTGTTGTGAGTGGCATTGTTTGGTGTTTGAAACAGTGTTAAGAATGCCACACACCTTCACACATGCCGAATATGCAGATATGGTGTATGTCTACAGTTTTTGCGATGGAAGTGCAACAGCTGCTGATGCAGAATGTCGTCGACGGTTTCCGAACCGCAGAATTCCAGATCGAAGAGTGTTTACCAGGGTTTTCAACACATTGCGTAAGATTGGTACACTTCCCAGCGCTCATGTTTCATCTGAACGTGAAGGTCAACAAGATGTGGATGAAGTGGAAAACATTCTTCAGTTGGTAGAGCGTAGTCCTACTACTAGCTCATGAAGCATTTCTACACGTCTCGGTGTACCACACACAAGAGTATGGCGAACATTACGTGAAGAAGGCTTACATCCATATCATGTACAGCGTGTACAACACCTTTAACCAGGAGACGCTGCCATGCGACTGGAATTTTGTCATTGGGTAAAAGCTAATCGCCGATTGCTTCGATTAATACTGTTCACCGATGAAGCCACTTTCACCTGTGACGGTATCAACAACACTCGTAACTCTCATCGGTGGTCAGACGAAAGTCCAAATGCCACTGTGGAAACAAATTTTCAACATCACTTCTCTGCCAATGTGTGGTGCGGTATCATCGATGATCAGCTGATTGGCTCTGTTATTCTAGAGAATCGTCTGACAGGACAAAGTTACCTAGAATTTCTGCAAAATGAATTGCCAGGACTATTGGAGGGTATTCCTTTGGCTACACGCGCTGGTATGTACTTTCAGCGTGACGGAACTCCTCTACATTCTACCCGTCTGGTGATGTAATACCTAAATCAAACTTTCCCTGGTCGATGGATCGGCCGCGCTGGTCCCATTCAATGGCCACCAAGGTCTCCAGACCTCTCTCCGTTAGATTATTGTTTGTGGGGGTGGATGAAAAGTCAAGTTTACAAAAGAAAGGTGGATACACGAGACGAATTGCTCGCGCGCATTTTGGATGCTGCTGCCTGCATAAAGGAATGTCAAGATCAACTCAGACGAACAACACGCGATCTTCGCACACGAGTTGCAAAGTGCATTGAGGTTGACGGTGGGATTTTCGAAAACGTATTGTAAACTGTAACAAATTTGTCATTTCTGTATCTGATACCATTCAAATGCCAATGTTTAAGCATTAAATGTTAGAAACAGTAATTGGTTTCTCTTTCTTAATTACCATTAACAATGCTTTTGTATTTGTAGATTCAAACAGCTCTATCTCCGTAACCATTCAGAATTAGACACATGTTCATATGAACTTTTTTTCTCACAATGACCGATACTATCACCTCCCGAAGTATTGACCTTTCCTCCTGAAACACCTTGTGTGTATATATATATATATATATATATATATATATATATATATATATATATATATACACACGTGTGTGTGTGTGTGTGTGTGTGTATATATATATATATTATTATTAACCCTGGAATGCATAGCGGAATTATTCCCCTCATGGAAAACATGGTCTATGTGATGTCCAATCAGCTCATTAACTCTCTGCACCCAACTAAATTTTGCAGTTCTTGGGACAGAGTATTTGTTGAAATCTGAGAAATTTCTTTGTCATTTGATGGTTTAATTTCTTCTATTGTGTGTAGATTCTGTTTAAACACTATCTTTTAAATAACCCTATAGATAAAAGTCACATGGGTTTAGATCTGATGATGTTGGTGGCCACCATCAACATAAACCGCAGGAAATATGTTGGACAGGACTCTTCCGGCGAAAGTATCGTGCAGGTATCGTGAGCTGAGAAGACATCATATACAGCATGTTTCGCAGTAGGGGACTAAGTCTTCATGCGTAGAGAAAGTACAGTAAAAATTTCATGCTTTTATTTCAGTTAAAGACAATACCAACATTTTCAAATGTCAAATTTTTAAAAAATCACCCGATATATTTTCACTGAAAAGTCAATAACTGACGATACTCATTTATTTCACTCGCATTTGTTTATGTATCTATTTTATCTCTTCCAGATAGCATTCAAGCGTACGAATTGTTAAGAAGAAATAGAATGTCAGATGTTTAGATGATCTACTCTTTTTTTTCCTTTCCACCTTTGTTCATAACTCATTTTACACTTCCGCTTTGCGGTCTATATTATTATTATTAGTCAAGGTTTAATCATGTATTCGGAATCTCGTTCTCGAAATTACTTTTACTTTACTCCCTAAGGCGACAGTACATCGCGTTAACTTGAGAAAGCCAGCGGAGCCAATCACAATAAAAGTATTTGTTTTTCGGGAAATGGTCTTTTGTTGTACGCAAGTCAATTTTTATTAACTGATCAGTAACAATAAATTGCTTAATCCAACCTTTAAATGTAATTTTCACTATGGGTGCGATCCCATAAGACTATAACGTTAGTGGGAGTATATTTAAAAGCTCATGGCTGATATCTTACCTTCGATTTCAAAAGCAATTTATTCATTACCGATTTCACAAATAATAAAATTTAATATTTGTGAAAATGTTTTATCATTTATATCATTAAATCAGTTATCTGAAATAAGTATTTTGATCACTTTGTTGGGATTTTTATTAAAAAAAATAAACTCCAAAACAAAATTTTATAAACGTTCTCGTGAATTCAATTAGTGACGTCATAACGACAAGCTCAGCTGATTCTTGAACCATTACTTTCCGCTTGGTGTCATTCACTTTCCCATTTGCCGTCCCATAGTGGGAATGCTCGAGGTGAGAACTGCAAATATATGAGAAAGGACGAAAAGAGGGATGTGGCGTAGTTGCCTGCCGGACGGGTATTTTCAATGAAAAATCTAACTTAAAGTACGAATAAGAATGGATCAATTTGAGAATTGCCTACTGTGAGATTTCCTCTTTCGATTTTCTCGTTCTTAGATGAAGAATGAAATGAGAATGGGTGAGATTGGGAAGAGACCCTTTCAAAACATTGGCTTGAAAATTTAATTCACTTCCGATATTAATGGCTTTATGGGTACGTATACAATATACAGTAGTTGTGTTTGAAGACAAGTTTCGTCCTTATGGTTCTATCGCAATACAGGGTTGTCGTGGACTAGACTTCTGTGCACGACTGTACATTTTACATTAAGTGCTTTGGTTGAAAGTGAAAGTAAGGACTGAATTAGTTTCATACATGCGCAGTCGCCTGTTCTCTGCTGCAGGCATCACGAGACACTTTGTAGGCTCTTCGCGCCGCTAAAGTGCAAATTGCTATCCAGCAACAGACTCGTTTCTTTTTCGTAATAAGAACCCTCAACTGAAGACGCCTGCCTCTTCAAGAGCAGGACGGGAACTTGTATAACCCCCTCCATCCCCCTCCCGGAGGCAAATCACTCCCAGTTAGAGAGATTAGGTTAGGTGGAGGGTAACATTCCCCAGTGTTTGTTGAAGTTTATACTCTCGAGTTTCGTTCCCTCCGTTGAATACTGTGCACGAAGGAAAGGCACTCCCATAGCAGATTTTTTTCACTGCCTCATCACATGCAGTTTTTAGCCGAGATAATTTGTCTATACTTTTATTTTTTAACTTTTAATATCTGTGTATTGTCTAGGGCAGTAGTTCCCAACCTTTTTTTTGCTGCGACCCTAAATTGGCCACCAACAGGACCTCCTGACCCTCAGGCTTATGATAAAATTTAAATATGTATCTAAATATATATTGAATTAAGAAATAGTGAATATAGTGACCCTTCGCGACCCTACTTGAGGACCTGCGCGACCCCACGTTAGGAACCACTGGTCTAGGAAATGTACATACATCATTATAATTCAATGTGACTGACGAAACATTACCAGAATTTCTAATGTAAATGTTAGAACATTTTTTGATCTGAAACCATACAGGTGCATAATATCTCTTAACGTACATTCCTATTTTATAGTTTTCTCTTACGTTGAATCTATAGAGTTTTTAACATTGTATTTAGCCACACTCCATCATCTTCTTCACCACAAAATTTCATGTACAAATCAAGAAGCAAAACAGATTCTCCTTAATCTACTTCATCGTACACAAAAAGTAGTAAAAAAGTTTTCCACAGGTCTCACGTAGCTTCCCGCCTTCCTTCTCCAACATTGTACTGTAGTTGAGTGATCGTTTTTGAGATGGGCTCCGGAGAGCAACGAGTTGTGAGGGGGAATTGAAGAGGGGAAAGGAATAAAAAAGGTCAGATGTGGCAACCAAATCTCTATCCTTTAAAATTGCTACAGATGCCACAATAATGGAGTCAGCAGGTGATCTTTTCTTTACTAAAAAAATTCACTTCTCATAAAATAATTATATATATATATATATATATATATATATATATATATATATTATGATGAATAAAACCACGAAGGAAAGGAAACACAAAAAAAGGTGCTCAAGCGCTTTCGTCTAATGACATCCTCAGGATGTTCCTGAGGATGTCATTAGACGAAAGCGCTTGAGCACCTTTTTTTGTGTTTCCTTTCCTTCGTGGTTTTATTCATCATAAATATTTTTCACGTGTTACTTTCGTGAAATAATTTTCATATATATATATATATATATATATATATATATATATATATATATATTTATATATATATATATAATTATACATATATATATATATATATATATATATATATAATATATATATATATATATATATATATATATATATCGCCGAGATATGTACTACTCTCCCTAGGTACGAATTGGCGGTAAAACAAAGGAAGAAAAAAATATTATATATATATAGGTGAGATGGGGGTAATGACGCTCACTTAAGGAAAATTACCTGTGTTTACTGAACGGGAATGGATATGAAAAATTTAGTTACATAATTTTATTTGAATTCTTATGCCCTACATTTAAGTGCATTATAACATACAAAAGTACAAAATTATGAATTGTACACATCAGCAAAAAAAGTACATATGAGCGGAATTACCCACCATGTGTGGGTAATTCCGCTCACTTCTGCTGTCATTTTTTTAATACAAATTTTTATGGGCCTACTTCAAATAAAATAAAATAAACAGACCTTCTTCAAATAAAATAAGAAAATTATGACTTATGAATCAATATCGAATCAGTATGAATCAATACCAGTATTATGAATTAGTAAATGTTTTATAAAGCCATTTTTTACTCTGAGACATAATATAGGATTACGCATTTATTCTTCACACAAATTGCAAATATATCCATCAGGTTTATCAACAGTACTGCATTCTTTATGTGTCCATTTTCCACACGAAGTGCAACGGAACCATATTGCATCAGATGAGCGCCATTACCCGTAAATATGGCTGCCGAAAAAATTTGGTGCACAGTTATAATGAAGCATGCTACTGAAACAGCTTATCATACAAATATGAACCAATAGTTGTATGTAAAATATAACACGTGCATAGACAAATTCATTAAGAAATAATAATACTTACATGAAGTTTAATTTACTGTTCTCTTAGATGGAAGCTTATCAAAAATAAAAAAGTTAAGGGAGCACTAAAACAATTATCTTCCCACCAACAATTACCACGTGCTACTAATTTCTCAATGCTGCTCGGTAATTACCCACTGATCTCCATTACCCCCATCTCCCCTATATATATATATATATATATATATATATATACAGGGTGGGCGGAAAGTAGCTCCCTATTTTGGATTGGTAAAAAAATACGTATATTATCCATTTATTTCAGAAGAAATAATATGAAAAGGTATGCATACATGGTAGGTTTTCTCTAAAATTCAATGTGGGCTCCAACTCTTTCCACCAGCTTCTGGAGCCGCCCAGGAATGGCGTCCACTGACTTTAGCAGGAACTCCGGCGGGATGGAGGACATGACTTCCCGAATTCGGTCCTCCAGTTCTTCCAATGTCCTCGGTTTGGTGCGGTAGACTTCTCCCTTTACCCACCCCCAAAGAAAGAAGTCGCACGGTTACCGCTGAAAAACGGCAGAATCGGTTCAGTGTAACGGTGTGGTGTGGTATGACCTCAGATCAGGTTGTGGGCCCGTTCCTTCTGCGCAACACCATGAATGCTGAGCGGTACCTTGCTATGTTGCGAAACGAGGTCTGGCCGGTTGTCAGCACATGGGAGAACATCGACGATCTGATATTTATGCAAGATGGCGCCCTTCCGCACTTCGCTCTTGTTGTCCGTGAGTGGCTGGATGCCCACTTCCCTGGGCGTTGGATGGGTCGTCGTGGTCCACATCAATGGCCAGCCAGGAGCCCCGACTTGACACCGTGCGACTTCTTTCTTTGGGGGTGGGTAAAGGAAGAAGTCTACCGCACCAAACCGAGGACATTGGAAGAACTGGAGGACCGAATTCGGGAAGTCATGTCCTCCATCCCGCCGGAGTTCCTGCTAAAGTCAGTGGACGCCATTCCTGGGCGGCTCCAGAAGCTGGTGGAAAGAGTTGGAGCCCACATTGAATTTTAGAGAAAACCTACCATGTATGCCTACCTTTTCATATTATTTCTTCTGAAATAAATGGATAATATACATATTTTTTTACCAATCCAAAATAGGGAGCTACTTTCCGCCCACCCTGTATATATATATATCAGTGGCGTGCAGTCAGGGTAAGCGGGGCATGCGCCGCCTGCCCAGTTAAACGTCAAATTACAAAAAGTCAGTAATCGAAAACTAATATAAAGTTATGATGCTTGTATAATATATATATATATATATATATATATATATATATAGAGAGAGAGAGAGAGAGAGAGAGAGGAACAACAAGACTAGTCCGTATGCAAACATTTACTGTAATATTCAAAGCTTTCGACATTTTCTAATGTCATCATCAGTGCTAAAATCATAAATATATGTAGTTAAGACCCAAATATGAAGTTAAAATAATTGTAAATATTTATAGATCACAAACACTACAAACTAAAAATTAAAACATTGATGAAATTATATTACAAAGTTAAGTAGTACAATTAAAAACAATATATATTGTAAATGAAACCCATAAAAGGGGATTGATTACCTTTGCGATGGGAGTAAATTTAAATGAATAATATAAAATAATTTATGGTGATGGAGAATATTATAGACAATGATGGACAAATTAAAATATAAAACATTAAAATTAATAAAACCTTAAAAGAAATAAACCGGGATTAGGTACAAGTACTTAATCACAGACGTAGCAGAGAATGAGGAATGGGGAATATGGATACAGTTTGTTCAAGGACGTGTTAATTTCGTTGTTTTGTGGGTATGCTGTTTTATGTCTGGTTTATGTTCGAAAACGAGTATTGTTTCTGAGAGGGTTAGATCGTATTTATTAGTTTTTGAGATTATTGAAAAGTTATTTGATCTACAGTAATTGGTGGTCTAGCTAATGGGAGTGGGAACGTATATATGATTGTGAGGGGTTTGTAAGTTTATTGTCAATGCAGCTGTTAGTACCCTTTTGCTCATCGATACGAACTTGGAGTTGATGTGTAGTCATGCCAACGTACGACGATGTGCAATAATGTCATTTACTTAAATTTACTCTCCTCGCAAAGGTAAGCCCATTTTATGGGTTACATTTACAATATTTATTGTTTTTAATTGTATTACTTAACTTTATAATATAATCTCACGACTGTTTTATTTTATAGTTTGTAGTGTTTGTGATTTGTCAATATTTAAAATTGTTTTAACTTCATTTTGGTTCTTAACTATATATATTTATGATTTTAGCACTGATGATGACATTAGAAAATGTTGAAAGCTTTGAATATTAAATGTTTGCATATGGACTAGACTTGTTCCTTATTCGACTAAGGTTTCCACCGCAAAAATCACTTGGCTCCATTTTCTACACAAAATCAGATACCAATAAACAAAGCAAAAAGAGTTACAGGACAGGTATTGAGAACCTTTAAAAGAAGAGACAAGAAAGTAATGAATCCCCCGTTGAAAACACTGATCGTACCAAAACTTGAATACTGCTCAGTCTTGACGTCCCCATATAAAAAGAAAGAAATTAATAAACTAGAAGAAATTAAAAGAAATGTCACAGACAAGATTTGATGGCTGCAAAGAAACCAACTACAGGGAAAGACTACGTAAACTAAATCTGTATTCCCTGGAAAGAAGAGAGAGGTACAACATAACTTACATATGGAAAATGATCGAAAAACTGGTGCCAAACCTCAAACTAAATCAATTACCATCCAAACAACGCTGGAAAATAGGAAAGGCAGAATGTGTAGTGTTCCCAAACTAAAGGCCAGACAAGGGACACCCTCAACACTGAAGGAAAATAGCTTGGTTTTCAGGGTGCCAAGACTTTTTAACCAGCTTCCAAAGGACCTCAGGAACGTCATAGGAGTCAACGTTAAAATCTTCGAAAGAAGACAAGACGCCTGGCTCAGGAAGGTACCACATGAGCCATGTGTACCTGGCTATGTGCGATGGAGAGTGCGAGAGAGCAACTCTCTCCTCCACCAAGCCAGGCTTGACCTTCGTGCGAAGAGAGACCAACGCACGGAACTGCTCCGAGGTTATGAGGTATATATACAGTGTATATATATATACTCGTACACTGTAAGTGTTGTAAATCTTTTATAGCCTCACTGGATGGCTTATAACTAAAGACAACTAATTAAGATTACTGGCAGAGAATTAAGTTAAAGCATTTTTTGTTATTATCACAAAGGGCAGAAAATCTTGCCTTCTTAATCTTTGTAAGGAATTACCCCATGTCTCATTCTAGTTAATTGGGTTTAAGACCTTATTTTACCTCTCAGTCTTCCTACAGCAACGTCGGAACTATTTCATTACGATTCCGTTACAGTCCTAATACTGTTATTTTACGCTAGTTTTATTCTTGTTTTACGGTTAACAGATATTGAATTGAAAAACTTTGGATAATCCAATGAGCGAAATTGCTTCCAAGTACTTGGCAAGAGACAACTTTCCTTGTCTTTCGGAAAGAGACTTCCTCTAGAAAGTTTTTATGTTTATAGATTTTCTTGAATTAAGTTCTGATTCTATTCACGATGTTAAATACTTTTAATTAATTATGTGGCAGAATGTGACCATGACACAAAAAAGTTGTAATAGTCAATTAGTCTGTAATTGGTTCGTGGTTATACCTTCAACACGCGTTCAACAAAGCATTCTTGTACCTTTGTTCGGAACATTGTATAGTTTTTTCATTTAAAATTATTTTGGAAAATGAACGGATGATTAAGGTGGTGGATACAGATGTTCAAACCAAAATTTAGACAGAATATACCATCAGCGAAGAATGAAACATCATAAGTTGCAGGCAATTAAACTTTTAGAACTTAACGCAAATAAATCTTGAAACAATACACTGTATCACAAACTTTGTTTAGGAAATAAAGTTCGCTTAAACTTATCTTTGTATGAACACATATTGAAAGTTCACACAGACAGGTATTTTAATATTATATATATATATATATATATATATATATATATATATATATATATATATATATATATATATATATATATATATATATATATCGTCTGCCAAAAAAAAGGGTTCACTCTAAAAACATCCATGGAATCACCATTTTTTAAACAATCAGTATGAAACTTATACACGTAAAAGATATATAAAACATCTACCTGTAAACCAAATTTCAGTTCGAAGCTATCAAAAATAACGATTTATTAAATATTTCTCTAATAATACTACAACTGATGCTCGACAAACTAATCAAGTATCCTTTATTTCCATTTTCACTTTTGTAAATTATAATATACAATTTTTTTGCAGGGTTATAAAATATAGTAAATATGCCATTTTCAGACGAAGATAAGATTATAATTAAGCATGATAGACTAGAAAAGGGATATGGACGAACGAAACTACTCTCCGAATTCCCCAACAAAGAATGGACTCTTGGTGGTTTGGGAAAGTTTCTAAAGAAAATTGACGAGACTGGGGATATCAAAAGAAGAGAGGGAAGTGGGCGACCAAAAACTATATTTTATAAATCTTATGATGTATTTTATAACTAAAATGAGAACAAAAATTTTATTACCAAAGCTTTACCGCCTTTGTGGACTCCCAGAATTCAAAACTGGAGCGATGTTCACTAACAAAATTTGTTGAACAAAAACAATCCTCGTTAAATCAATACTTTGAATATAATAATCTCAAAATTGGTGTACATATAAAATGTTTACATAGTTTTACTCTTTATGAGTTTCATTATGATTGGTTAATAAATGTTGATTTCATGGCTGTTTTTCAGAGTGAACCCATTTTTTTGGCAGACGGTATATATATATATATATATATATATATATATATATATATATATATATATATATATATATATATATATATATATATATACAGTATATGTATATATATATATATATATATATATATATATATATATATATATATATATATATATATTATAGTAGTTATTGGGAATTCGGCTGAAAATAATAAAAAGATTTAGCATTTCTAATTAGTTTTAGAGTCTTAAATATTCAGAGCGAAATATGCGTGGGGAGATCTCTGAGAGTTTTCATGTTAAGGGTCGTCCAAGATGTCTCTAAGGCCAATTATAGAAGCATATTGATTAAGGACGAACCGCATCGGGTGAGACTCAGCAGAAAAAGAGGAAGAAATAAAGTGGAAAATGAGGGTAAAGAGCAGTGGGAATAAGAGTAAGAGTAGGACGAAGGAAAAGAAGATGATGAAGGAAAGGCATAGAGAATGAAAGGAAGAGGCATGCATAGGGAAATGAATGTGCAACAAACGATTGAAAAGGAAGTTGGAACTTAAGATGCTTATAAAAGGAAAAGAAAAGTTATTAAAAGTTAAAAGTAGATATAAAGGGGCCGCGAATAAAAGACGTAACACGATTGAGTAAGGCCAAGGCTACACGAGTGACTTTGTCGCTGCGACGAAGTTATACAGACAAATCGCAAAGAATAGGTACTGCTGTTTCCTATGGGGCAAACTACACTGCAGACAGTCGCTACGAGCGGCAATTATTCTCTGTTGCATCCGGCTGCGTTGTATTGTTCCAAGTGCGGTAGGCTACACGAACGACTTTGGCACAACTTCACTGCCACGTGGCACGAAAAACGAAGAAATCGCAACGACTTGTCGCAGCCATATAGTTTGCAACAGCCACCGCGATTGTGTTGCTGCAACACCTTGCAACTCTGACGCAGCGACATAGTCGCTCGTGCAGCCTTGGAATAATACCGAAGTGGAACAAATCGGAGAAAAAAATAAAGAAGAAATACATGCTTTCATTATTGTATACGAGACGTCTTCAGATACTTTCGCGATCTCTACCTTCGCAATAAGCTCATTGTTTCCATTGATACAGCCGCGACCAAGATGATGTCATATCGCGAGTCTCCCTCAAGCTTTTCTTTTCTGTTTTGAGCGCCACACCGCGTGCCCCTCTCTTCGAAGAAAACCTCTGTGACACGTTAGATTTCATCATGTAATAACGTTGTAACAGGCACTATTGCCTGGTGTATTGGCCAAGCGTCATTCACCCAACTTTACATAAAGACTCATTTCATCGAGTGTTATTATATTATTGAAGTCATTATTCAAGTGCACATTGATACACTTCAGTAGTATGATTGCATAAATGTCACGTGCAGTGCAATTGCATGCAACATGGTCAATAATTGCAATATTGCATGCTACATGGGGGTTAGACCCTCCAAGGGGGGAGTGGGTAACATAACCTAACAATGGAGAACAGTGGGGGTTGAAGAGGGCCGTGGCTTGACTCTTCAAAAAGGGGGAGTGGGCAACCTAACTTGACAAGGGAAATAAAATACAAGAAGGAGAGAGAGAGAGAGAGAGAGAGAGAGAGAGAGAGAGAGAGAGAGAGAGAGAGAGAGTTCTCGCTGGCATGTCTGGCAGCACAATGGAGTCTTCACAAGCCATCGTGGGTGATTTTAGGATCTTTTTTATGCAAGAAGGAGGGGCCAAGGGCAAATGCCCGCAAAAGCCCCCTCCTCTCCATACAAGAAGAAGAGAGCTAAAATCAAGGTTCAGGGTTTTCGAGATGCCGAGACACTCTGCGTTTCAAAGATGGGAGGTCATAGACAGGAGGAAAGATGAAATGAGGAAGATTGTTCCAGAGTTCACCGATTGAGTAGATGAAAGACTGAAAATACCGATTAATCCTTGCATTAAACAGTTGGATAGAAAAGGAATGAGAAAGTGTAGAAAGTCAGGTACTGCAAGGCGTACTTAAAGGGTATGCAGTTAGAGAGTTCAGAAGAGCAATGTCCGTTATAATAACAATAGTAAAGAGAGAGTGAGGCAACATTGCGGCGAAGAGAGAGAGATTAAAGACAATCAGTAAGAGGCGGCAAGTTGATGAGACGAAAAGCCTTTGATTGCACCCAGTCAAGTATGACTGTGTGGGTTGAACCACCCCACATATGAGAAGCATACTCCATACAGGGATGAACAAGACCCCTGTACAGAGACAGCAACTGAGTGGGGGTGAACAAACTGTGGAAGCGGTACAAAACACCTAACCTCTTAGAAGATGTTTTGGAAAGAAAGTATATGTGATGTTTCCAGGACAGATCACGGGAAAAGGAAACGCCAAGAATGTTAAAAGAAGAGGAAGGATTGAGTTGTGTGGAAGATTGTGACGAGTAGACAGATGGAGGAACTGAGTGTTTGAGGGATTGAAAGCCACCAAGTTTGCTCTGCCCCAATCAGAGATAGCAGAAAGCAGAAAGATCAGAGGTCAGGTGCTCCATAGCCACCCCATGCGAATCATGGAGAGACTGTTGAGAGGGACGCTTTTGGAAGCGGGTGGAGAAGTGAAGAGTGGAATTATCGGCATAGAAGTGAATAGGGAAAGAAGTGCGAATTAAAAGATCATTAATAAATAAAATGAAAAGAGTGGGTAACAGGACAGAACACTGAGGAACTCCATTGTTAATAACTTTGGGAGAAGAATAGTGGCAATTTACAACCGCAGCTATAGATCGACCAGAAAGGAAATTAGAGATGAAGGAACAATTAGAAGGATAGAAACCGAAGGAAGGCAGTTTGGAAATTAAAGATTTGTGCCAGTCTCTAATAAAAACTTTTGATATGTCTAGCGCAATAGCAAAAGTTTCACCGAAATCCCGAAAGGAGGCTCTACAGATCTACAGAAGCTACGGCTAGCAAAGACCCTAAGATCCACTCTAAGGTTAGCCCGAGAGAAAGAAGAGAGTAGGGGGTTGAAAGAAGAGAAGAAGGGGTTAAGTAAGTAGCAAAACCTATCATTCGTGGGTTAACATTCATTCAGAAAAAGAGAGAGAAAGACTCACCATCATCATCTGCCGACCACTGCCGACAAGTCGGAAAAATAGTCGAAGAGAATAGGAAAGGGGTGAAAGATGAAAAGAAGTAAAATAAGAACGCTTACAAACCATGCAAACACAGTCTTAACTCAAACACTGTCATACCATGCAAACTACAGACATGCAAGTAAAGAGAGGATAAGAAAAAAAGTATGAGAAGTATAACAAAATGTGGGTCAGTTTACGCTACGAGCTACATCTAAGTTCGGGTTAGTCTAATTTTTTTAATATAATTTTATTGCTGGCATATCACACGCTGGCATGTCACAAGCTGGCATTAATCGTCAACAGACTCATCCTCGGCCATTACCCCGACAGCTTATGTTGCCAATTGTTTTATTATTTTAAACGACGTTAATATTTTTAAAAAGCCTATCTAAACGGTTTTTAAACATATTAACGCTGGTAGAGTTCACGACGGACGCGGGAAGATTATTCCATTTATCAAAATCTTTAAACGTAACAAAGTTTTTAACGATGTTAGTAATGAAATGTCTGTCACGTAATTTAAAACCGTTATTACGAGTATTGCTATTATCGAAAGTGAGCAGTTTGTCAAAATTTACATTATCGATTTTATTAACGATTTTGAAAACGTCAATAAGCTCCTCCCTTTATCTCCTAGTTTGGAGTGAATGCAAGTCTAACTCTTTAATCCTATCTTCATAAGGCTTGTTGCTTAGTGACGGAATTAGTTTCGTGGCGCGTCGCTAAACCCTTTCCAACCTATCAATATCCTCACGCAAATACGAGCACCAAAACTGAACGGTATATTCTAAGTGAGGCCTGACTAGGGATTTGTAAAGGGGCAATATAATATTCTTCGATTTAAATTCGAAATTACGCGCTATGAAGCCTAACATCCTATTAGCTTTTGCGCAAGACTCCAGGCACTGGTTCCTAACTTTTAAATCCTTAGATACGTACGCCTGAATCTACTTCCTCGTCAACGTTTGCTAACTGTCTATCATCCATTGTGTACGTGTAATTCTTGTTACGAGAACCTAATCCTATATGCAAAACTTTACATTTGTCTACGTTAAATTGCATCTGCCACTTATCTGTCCACTCCATAATTCTATTTACCTCGTCTTGGAGCGTATTTGTATCGTCCACGTTAAAAACTTTACCACCTATTTTAGTATCGTCCGCGAATTTTGACACGTTACTGGTCAAGCCTCCATCTATATTGTTAATGCAGATTAAGAATAACAATGGGCCTAACACTGAATCCTGAGGGACACCGCTACCTACATCCAGCCACCCCGATTCCCTACCATTAACAACCACCCTTGTTTTCCTGGCACGAAGCCATTCCTCTAACCCAGGGGTTCCCAAATTGTGTTCCGCGGAACACTTCTCACGGTATACAAGTGTTCCGCGGAACACCAATTTGGGAACCCCTGCTCTAACCATTTAGCTACCTGACCGCGTATACCGTGCGCTTTAACCTTCGCAATTATTCTTCTATGCGGAACTGTATCGAATGCTATTTTAAAGTCTAAATAAATAACGTCAGCCGCTCTATGCTTATCGTATTCGCGCACTATTTCGTTATAAAACTCTAACAAATTAGTTAAACAAGATCTATGGCGTCGAAACTCATCCTGCCTACTATTAATCAAATCGCGACTTTCTAAGTGATCCACGATACGATTCCTAACTATGGATTCCAAAAGTTTACCGATAATTGACGTTAAGCTAATAGGCCTATAATTGCTAGCTACTGTGCGGTCGCCTTTTTTAAAAATGGGCGTAACATTAGCTAATTTGAAGTCGTCAGGAATAATCCCCGCTTCCAGTGACTTGTTAAAAACTTTTGTTAAGGGGCCTACGATAACGTCTTTCAAATCTTTTAAATGTCTAGGATAAAGCACGTCAGGGCCTGGAGCCTTGCTAACTTTTAACTTATCGATATAATGCGCAATCTCACCTTCGTAAACAGTTACTTCATTGAAAATAGTCTCGCTGCTAAATGGAACGATATCGTCAACGTCAGGGACATTATTTACATCTTCTACGATAAAAACTGTCGCAAAAAAGTTGTTAAAAATACCCTCCATCGCCTGAGCGTCGGAAGCCAAAGCGCCGTTAGAGTCCACGAGAGGGCCTATTTTATCTTTTATCGGCTTACGATTATTGGCGTAGTGGAAAAAACTTTTTCGGATTATGTTTAATATTCGCAGCTACAAGTATCTCAAAATTACGCTTAGCATTCCTGACGGATCTTTTAACCTGACGTCTAAGCTCGATATATCAATTAAAGTTAGCTACCGTGCCATTGCGCTTATTAAGTCTATACGCTCGTTTATGAACTCGCCGATTTCCCTAGTCCACCACTTGGGCCTACCATGATTTCTAGAGCGCTTGGGCCTACGAGTTATAAACTCCCTTTCGATATTCATAAAACTTTCTTTAAACGACTCCCAATGAAAAATTGAGTCATTACCCATAAATAAATTATCCCAGTCCACTACTTTCATCCGATCCGCAAAACTATCAAAATTAGCCCTACGCAAATGAGGGACTTCTATTACGTTACTATCCTTTGTGTTTTCTATGAATAGCTTAAACCTAATAATTTGGTGATCACTACATCCCAAACTCTCACCTACTTCCAAACCTTCGACTATATTTTCGTCGTTCATCATCACCACGTCTAAAATATTGTCACCGCGCGTTGGTTCGGTAACCATCTGTCGTAAAAAATTATCTTCCATGAACTCAATCAGTCTCAAACCCTCATCATTATCAGTAAAAGTCTCGTAATTAACGTTAGGGTAGTTAAAGTCTCCGACAACTATCCCGATTATTAATAAAGTTACTAAGCAGTGTGTAAAATTTAGTATCGGTGTAGAGGGGACTGAACGGGAGGTCGATAAACAACAACGAAATTAAAGCTAATACAACTCGTCCTAAGTTCAATGCATATCGCATTAATTGCTGCCGGAAAATGGCAGTGTTTGAGTTAAGACTGTGTTTGCATGGCTTGTAAGCGTTCTTATTTTACTTCTTTTCATCTTTCACTCCTTTCCTAGTCTCTTCGACTATTTTTCCGACTTGTCGGCAGTGGCCAGCGGATGATGATGGTGAATCTTTCTCTCTCTTTTTCTGAATGAATGTTAACCCACGAATGATAGGTTTTGCTACTTATTTAACCACTTGTTCTCTTCTTTTAACCCCCTACTCTCTTCTTTCTCTTGGGCCAACCTTAGAGTGGATCTTTGGGTCTTTGTTGGCCTTAGCTTCTGTAGATCTGTAGATCTCCACAGATGCAGAACTGATGCAAAGAGACTCAAACTAGAAAGGAAACTTGGCGAAATAGAGTTGGACCTAAAGCAAACATTCATACATAAGACAAACGAGGAGGAAAACAAGATAGCAGAAAACAAAAAATAACCCAAAATACTTCTACACGTTTGTGAAAAAGAAAATGCAGTGTAAGGAGAGTATTGGTCCGTTGATAGACGGGGAGGGCGAATACACAAATGACCCGAATGAATGAAAGTGGAAAACCCAGACGAATTTTTCGACATAGATACAAATCAACCAAGAACAAATTCCGGCACAAACCTATTAATGGACTTCGAGTTCACGGAAGGAGATGTAATTACGGCCTTATCACAGATGCGAGACAATTCAGCACCAGGACCAGACACATGGAGTACCACGTTTCTGAAGAAATGTAAAGAGAGTATTGGAAAACCGCCATACTTACTATGGAGGAACTCACTCGACACAGGACAAATTCCACTCCTCTTAAAGAACGCGATCATTGCCCCCCTATTTAAAAGTGGTAACAGAGCAATACCCAAGAATTATCGGCCAGTGGCTCTCACCTCACACCTTATAAAGTGCTTTGAACGTATAATTAGAGGCAAAACTACCTACTACCTACAAGAAAAAGACTTATACAACCCAAATCAACACGGCTTCAGGGCGGGAAGATCATGCCTATCACAGCTACTAGACCACCAGGATAAAATATTTCGAACATTGTGTCGAGGACAAAACATAGATGTAATAAATACGAACTTTGTGACATAAGAAAATTACAAAACGACATTGAAACATTATTCCAGTGGGCAGAAGACAACAATATGAAGTTCAACGAAGAAAAATTCCGACTTCTAAGATATGGTAATAACAAGGAGCTGCAGAACAAAAGATACAAAACTCTGCAAGACAAACGATAACACCAAATCCACAAGTCAGGGATCTTGGAGTAATAATGTCGTCGGATACAGAATTCAGAGAGCGCTACACCACCAAAGTTACAACGGCTAGAAAAATAATGGGAATCATCTGGAGGAGCTTCCGCAGCAGAAAAGCAAACATCATGCTCAAATTATGGAATAGCCTAGTCCTACCAATAATTGAGTATTGCTCAGTACTCACAAGCCCATACAGAAAACGAGACATTGCGAACATTGAAGCTATCCAAAGGACTTTTACATCTAAAATAGAAGAAACGGAAGGTGAAAACTACTGGTCTCGACTACAATCACTGAAACTCTACTCGCTCGAAAGAAGGCGAGAGCGGTACACATTAATATACATGTGGAAAATACTTGAAGGCTTTGGCCCTAACGTTAGAAATGAAATACAAACAAACTGGAATGAGAGAAGAGGCAGATTTTGTACAGTCTCAGCTGCTGTGGGACAGGGGGCTATGAAAACGAGGATAGAAAATACCCTCAGAATACGAGGCCCAATCTCCAGCACACCGACCTGAATCACTTCAAGAACCAGCTGGACAGATTCCTGTGCAAAGTCCCTGACCAGCCATGCGTGGCTGGCTACGAGGGCAGGAGGAGATCAGAAAGCAATTCCCTCCTTCACCAAATCCCGCAAATGAGGCGGGTTGCTGCAGAGGGGTCGACCGCAGGTCGATCCTGAACCGTCGTTCGAACCCACAGAAAGTAATATATATATATATATATATATATATATATATATGCACTAAAATCACAAAATAACACGTGATCATACTAATAAGCAAACAACCACAGGGAAAAGGAAACACAAAGTCCGAGCGCTTTCGTGATATATTCACATTATCAAGGAGGAACAGAAATGTGATAATGTGAATATATCACGAAAGCGCTCGGACTTTGTGTTTCCTTTTCCCGGTGGTTGTTTGCTTACACACACATATATATATATATATATTATATATATATATATAACAGTGGCGTGCAGTCAGGGTACGCAAGGTACGCTTAGCGAACCTAAAAAAAAGCTATAAGAACGAATTAACCTAATTAAACTCAAATTCAACTTTTTTCTTCAAGTTCTTCTTAAGCATGACTAAAAAGATTATGATATAAATTAAATTCAAACCATGCGAATAAAAGATCTCACACTCTTCTGTTCTGCCCTATGAGCTAATTTGGTTCTTCTATGCACGAGAATAAAATCATGTCTATTGGCTGGGATGTATTTCCTTGGCTGAGACTGGCTTAACAAAGCCACAATATACCCAACATTCAGTTAGCGTTTCAGCTCTAAATAGTCCATAGAAAGTTAAAATTTTATCAAGTGTGATTATTATACTTCAGCGACCGCTCATTGAGAGCTGTTGTTAAGGAAACTCACTGACTTAAAAGAAAACGGAAAAACCTTATTGAAACTTTCTGGTACGTCGGTTCCATTTCAAATTTTAGTATGGTTCAGATTAAGTAAACTACTAGGGGCACTCAATATATTTTGCTCCCCCCTTTTTTTTAGCTAAATAATAGGCCATGGGGCTGAAATGTCTTTTGGGCTGTAAGTTTCAACTTTCTGCGCTTCACATAACCGGAGTTTTCCAGTTTGAACCTCCCCCTCATTGTATAAAACCGCTTTTAAACGCCCTTGTATAAAACCAATGGTTAACGCAGTTTCGAAAATGGCGTCTGACAGTGATGTGCGTCGTAAACAGAGAGTTGTTATGAGTTCTTAACTGCAGAGAAGGAAACAGTTGGAAATACTCACAAACGTCTACAAAACGTTTAAAGAGATGCTGTTGTTGATCGAAGCACAGTTGAACGCTGGTCTAAACGTATGAGATCATCGGAGAGAGGGAGAGCCAGCCTCGATGATGAGCCACGCAGCGATCGCCCGGCATCGGCTGTGACATCTCACACTGTGCAACGTGCCAACAGCATCATTCGATCAAGTCAGCACGTCACATACAAGGAGCTATCACTGGAGCTCCAGTGACGTAAGGTAAACTGGATGTAATTGGTTGGAGTTAGTGAAGGTAGTGTGAATACGATAATTCAGCAACTGGGATACTCAAAAGTGTGTTCACGGTTTGTTCATCGGGAGAGCCAGCCTCGATGATGAGCCACGCAGCGGTCGCCCGGCATCGGCTGTGACATCTCACACTGTGCAACGTGCTAACAGCATCATTCGATCAAGTCAGCACGTCACATACAAGGAGCTATCACTGGAGCTCCAGTGACGTAAGGTAAACTGGATGTAATTGGTTGGAGTTAGTGAAGGTAGTGTGAAGACGATAATTCAGCAACTGGGATACTCAAAAGTGTGTTCACGGTTTGTTCCTCGCCAACTGACTGAAGATCACAAAGCCCAAAGAAAATAAATTGCTTCTGAGTCGTTGGTTCGATACGAGACAGAAGAGGATGACTTCCTTTCACGAATTGTGACTGGGGATAAGACTTGGTTACACCACTTTGAACCTGAAACAAAACGCCAATCCATGGAGTGGCATCACGCAGACTTCCCACGCAAGAAAAAGTTCAAAATGGCTTCCTCTGCAGGAAAAGTTATGGCCACCACTCTTCGGGAAGACTTAAATTTTTATTTCTTAAACACCAATACAGTTTCGGCTCCTCGCGAGAACAGAGAACAGAGAACAGAGTTTATATGCATCCCTAGAAGTTAATTATCAAGGATTAGCTGACTTAACCTTCCCATCCTCTTCCCAGGGGATAGTTAAGTGACCCTTCCGTCCCAGCTTTGACCTGATGGATGTACCTGTGTTGCCTGGGGATTTTTGGATGGTAATGTTACAAAATTCTTAATTTTATTACATATAATTTTGTTAAAAGAGACCATTAGGTAATTCTAAATTATTTATCTTGTCACAAAACTTGATTTTTTTCATATGAGCACGGGAAATACTACCTACAGCTGGAGACAAGTGTTTGGCAAGCCATTTAGCTAATTTGTACGTAAATGAACCTACATTGGAGATGATAGACCAAAGGGGCTAACCTCCTTTATGAGTCTCAGGAAGATCGTAGATATAGGGAATAGACGAATTCATACTTTTGAATTGTTTGCATAGTTCAGATTTTCTTAGAACCTTGGTAAGGCCTTTGTTGACTTGTTTAACTTTATTTACTAATGAGTTATTGATTAATTTTTCATAAGTATTACTATCATTTAACACTCATTCAGTTTCTCACTGTAGCTGTTTCTGTTCAATATTACTATCTGGTCAGGTTTATCCGATTTTGTTATGACAATATCATGGTTTGATATTCTATAAACAGAAGTATGGCATGGCCATGGGCAATCCCCTCTCCCCCATTTTAGCCAGTTTATTTATGGAGTGTTTTAAAACAAAATTTTTGCCTACGATATCCTTCCCCAATCAAATTTGGTTAAGATATGTGGATGACATATCAGGTTGTAACATAAATTCTGCTCGATTAGAAAACGGACGATAGATAATAAAATAACCTCAAGATAATGTGAAATAGTTTTAGAAATGTTGCAAAATACACGCGGCGACAGGTTCGCACAGGTTTTATCACGATACAGAATGATACAGAATGACTTAGGCTAGTGTAGGATTAGGCTATGAATATTTTCTCTGGTGTTTTTCATACAGTTACAACGCCACCCCTACGATATTACAGTAATTGAAAAAACATGGAGCCCACGAAAGGGCATATTCGACATGCGATGCTATATGAGTTCCATAAAGGATCTAACGCTAGTGAATCCGCAAGAAACATTTAAAGAGTTTATGGAAATGATGTTGTGAGCGAATGGATGTGTAGGAGATGGTTTGAGAAGTTCCGAAATGGAGACTTCAGTCTGAAAGATTATCAACAAATAGGACGACCAAATGAGTTAGATGAAGAGTTGCTGAAAGCAACAGTGGAGGAAAACCCAACGGTAACTGTAAGAAAACTTGGCCTACAACTCGGCGTTAGCCATATGACCATTCATCGTCATTTGAAGCTGTTAGGAAAAGTAGTGAAGGTTGGAAAATGGGTTCCGCATGATTTGTCACAAGCGAATCTTCAACATTGAATCGATATTTGCATATCACTGCATTCTCGGTAATTGCAGGCACCGTTTTTGAATCGGATCGTCACTGGGGATGAAAAATGGTCCTCTATAACAATATTAATCGTCGACATCAGTGGCTTAGCTGTGAAACAAAGCCTGAACCTCAGCCAAGGAATGGACCCCATCCAAAGAAAATGTTACTATGTTTGGTGGAATACGCAAGGAATTATTCATTTTGAGCTTCCCCCAGATAACCAAACAATCACAGCTGAAGTCTACTGCCAACAACTCCAACGATTGAAGATAGCATTACAAGAAAAACGTCCTGCATTAATTAATCGCAGAGGTGTTCTATTCCACCAGGATAACGCGCGCCCTCACACTGCTCGAATCACCACTGCCCAATTGGAGGCATTTGGTTTGGAAAAAATGCCTCAGCCACCTTATTCTCCGGACATCGCACCTTCAGACTACCATTTATTCAAAAGTCTGCAACACCACCTAGATGGACAAAAGTTGCAATCCAGGGAAGCTATCGAAAACGAAGTGATCGCTTTTTTTAACTCGAAACCAAGGGATTTCTTCGAACGTGGCATAAAAAAACTTTTCTACAGGTGGGAGGAGGTTATAGAAAAAGAAGGGAATTATATTGATAATTAATTTGTCATTATGTCATTTAATTTTTGTTGTGAATAAACTAAAAATTCGAACAAATTTGTCCTTATAAGTCATTTAATTTTTGTTCTGACTGAACTAAAAAATCGAGCAGAATATATGTTACAACCTTATATTATCAGTATGGCCAGCTAATAAGAATTTGGATGACTTCTTTTCCAAACTCAATAAGTTCAAATGTGAATGGAAAAGGGATAGAAAAATACCTTTTCTGGATGTTCTCATCAATAAAAAAAACGACAACATAAAATTGTCTGTGCATAAGAAGTAGACCAGTTCAAACTCTTACACTCACTATTTTTCATTTCGAAATGGTGACTAAGTAAAAAAATCAGTTGTATCTTCAATGTTCCTAAGAGCATATAGAATCTGTCACCCTTCTTATGTTCATGAGGAGATACAAAAAATCAAATATTTAAAAATCTGTATTATCCCAAATGATTAATTTTTAACGCTCATTTAGCAGCCACAAAAACCTTTTA
Source organism: Bathynomus jamesi (assembly GCA_023014485.1). Taxonomy (NCBI): domain Eukaryota; kingdom Metazoa; phylum Arthropoda; class Malacostraca; order Isopoda; family Cirolanidae; genus Bathynomus; species Bathynomus jamesi. The sequence continues at coordinate 59,325 of JAJOZX010010808.1, forward strand.
TACTGGCAGGTCAACTGTAAAAAAGGATTACAAGAAAAGTATTGTCCTTCTCTATAACAACAACTTGAAAGGGCTTAAAGAAAACTTGTCAGAGAATAGGCACTAATGTGGCATTCAAATATAATAACTGCATAAATGACATGTTAATAAGGAACAAACGTAAAGGCGGAAAAGACACAGGTGTATATATATTACCACGTAAAGAATGTCCTGATAATGTATATGTGGGAGAAACAGGAAGAGAACTAAGTAAAAGAATTTATGAACATAAGAGAGATGTGAGGGTGGGGAATGAAAAAGGTGCTGTATTCTATCATGTCAGAGATTATAACCATGTAATAGATTTCAATAATTGCAACTTTGTTTTCAAATCTAATAATGATGTTAAACGTAGAAGTGTTGAGTCTACTGTAGTCTTATAGGCTCTATACAAAATTTTAATCTATCTGATGGTCACTTCTCTTTTAACAAAATTATATGTAATAAAATTAAGAATTTTGTAACATTACCATCCAAAAATCCCCAGGCAACACAGGTACATCCATCTGGTCAAAGCTGGGTCGGAAGGATCACTTAGCTATCCCCTGGGAAGAGGATGGGAAGGTTCAGTCAGATAATCCCTGATAATTAACTTTTATGTGCATATAAACTCTGTTCTCTGTTTATACGTCATTACCAATTGACAAGGGCTCGCGAGGAGCCGAAACTTATTGGTGTTTAAGAAATAAAAATTTAAGTCTTCCTTAAGAGTGGTTTCCTTCCTCATACTTCGTCGCGACAGTGAGTTATTTTACATTATATATACAAGGTCATTCTTTTATTCGAGAACCCTAAATGATTTTAGGACGTGCAATCAACAGGAACCTAAAAAATCAGTAGGAACAGGGACGTCCACAGGATCAATTAAGGGGGCATTTCCAAATACAGGGGGGGGGGGCACTTTTTTTTAATTTACGTTGTCTGGGACAGCATTTCCTACCTTCTGGAGGCAGTTAGGAGGGCAAATTATAGGGCTTCAAATACTGAAAAATAAGGATTTTTTTACACATCCTTTGTATGTCCATGATATTAGGGTGAAACCAGATACACAACAACTTGGTAGATATACAAGTTTATTATTCTTACATAATATATATATAAATAATTGTCATGGGACTGAGAAGGTTATTGAAGACAGTATTCAGCTCTTAAGTAATGTACAAGATATCTTTCCTAACCATCTCGTAGTCGCGTTCTCCACAACAAATTTTACATGTTTTAATTTTAATCACAGGATTTTTTCTTCATATCAACAATATGGGAAATTATACAATATTAATAATATATATAGTAAATATCAACAATATGGGAAATTATACAATATTAATAACATATATAGTAACCAATTATTATCTTCAAAACGAGAGGGCACCACTTAAAAACAAGGGGGCTTGGCCCCCTGGTGCCCCCTCGTGTGGACGCCCATGAGTAGGAATAAAGTCTGATCATTGAGAAGAACATTTATGTTAGCCAGAATCAACGTGAGTCGCTGACACAGAAGTTATCACGTGATCACTGTGTGACTGTGCCTACGTCACCTGTCAATGGAGTCTCTAACCGTCTAACGGTTTTCAGTCACGCCATAGCGCTCACTGTGAAAGAACGTGTGTTTCTCGTTGAGCATTACATCAAGAATGCATCCTTCAAGAAATGTCAAATCGCATTTCACAGTCGTTTTGGTGTGTCGTAAGAAACCTTCAAAATCTGTGATATGGAAACTGGTGAAGCAGTTCAAAGAAACAGGCAACGTGAAAGTTAAAAAACACATGCGCCAGCCAACTGTTGTTACACCTCAGAAAGTGAATGAAGTGCGGGAAAAAATGGTGAAAAGTCCAAAAAATCTCAAAAAGCTCATTGTTCATATTCAAATGCAAGGAAGGCTGTCAAGACACTTAAACTTTATCCCTACAAAATTCATACAGTGCATCAGTTACTGGAGCCAGATAAAGAGAAACGTGTAGCGTACTGTGAGTGGCTCCAGAGGCTGCTAAGAGACCAAGATAATGTTTTGGATGTCATATTCTTTACAGACGAAGCATGGTTTTATCTTACTGGATAGCCCTATGTAAATTCGCACAACACTCGTTTATGGCTAAGTGAACAACCTTATGCAATGCACCCGATGCCATTACATTCCCAGAAAATTGGTGTTTGGTGTGTTGTTAGGCAGCAAAGAATTAGTGGCCCAATTTTCTTCTCACGAACAGTAAATTCAGAACGATACGTCAACATTATCTATGAGTTTGTATGGCACCTTACATAAGACGAAATCAACCAAGGATGGTTTTAGCAAGATGGTGCCACGAGCCACACTTCACGATACAGTATGAACGAACTTAGGCTACTCCTTGGTGACCGCTTAGTTTCCAAGTCATTATGGCCACCTCAATCCCCGGATCTTTCGCCACCAGATTTCTTTCTGTGGGGATATTTGAAGGATATAGTGTATGCTACAAATCCACACCCTCTTGATAAATTAAAAGCAGTAATCAGTGACACAAACAGCAACATTCCTCAAGGAATGCTACACTCTGTGTCGGAGAGCATGCTGCGAAGAATAAATTTGTGCCTACAACATGGTGGGGGACACTTTCAGCACCTTATTTAAGGTAATCAATTGTATTGAATAATTGAATATTGAATAACCTTTATTAATAATAAAATAAATACATTAGTTTCAATTTACAATGACATGAATAATTGTGAAGCTCGACTATTTATTTTATTTTATTTGGCCCTTAAGCTTTAGGCTTTACTGGGCTCTTATTAAAAATAAACAGCTAGTTGTTATTAATTAATAATAAATAAATAAATAAGTAAATAAGTATTACTAATAGTTAAAACATGTATTAATCTTAAATTATCACTGCTGACATGACAAATACAAGGTCACCATTGAAGGCACTACACCAATACCATACAAAGAAACCAATATTATACATGAGAGATAAGAACTGAATAATCCCAAGAAATGTGTTTTTAGTACTAGATTACACACGAGAAATTAATAATTAGTAAACAATAGTAATGGACATTAATCCTAGATTTTTGTTACCTAGTATGCCATAATTAATCGGGGTTTCAACTTGGTTTTAAACAAATTTACATTCACAATATTTTTTATATCGACATTTAAGTCATTCCATAGTTTCAATCCAATGAAAATGGGTAGTTTTGAGATGAAGACAATCTAAATTGAGGTATAACAAGCTTTGATCTATTTTTGGTCTGATACCAGTGGATTTCTTGATGAGTTCCAAAATATCTATTTACCCATTATAAATTAATGATTTTGTTCTTACACTTGTAAATAAAAATAAAATGTGCCAGTTTGGTTATATCATTGAGCTTTAGTAGGTTTAACTCTTTAAACAATGCACTCGAGTGATCAAGGAAATCAGCATCAGATAATAACCTTATTGCTCGTTTTTGGATGACAAAGATATCATTTAATGCGTTGTTAGCGGAGTTTCCCCAAACAAGGGTGCAGTACCTTATATAAGGAAGAACAAGAGTATGATAAAGAGTCAATAAAACTTGTTTAGGGACTACATTTCTAAGTTTAAACATTATAGCAACGCTCCTTGAAATCTTTTTCGCGAAATAATTTACATGATCACTCCATTGCAAATTCTTATCTAGCATTACACCAAGAAATTTTGTTACAGTACACTCCTTTATGGCGATTTCATTAACATTAAGTTCATCAAGATATACATTTCTTTTATTAGTAAAAATCATGAAATTTGTTTTACTGGTATTTAGGAAGAGTTTATTCATGTCATGGTTCATGACATATCTTTCTGTAACATAAGACTATATTTACGTAAAATTTTAGGTTGCTGATGTAGTTTTCAGTATATGATAGTTATCGAGGGTTCTCGAATAAAAAAATGACCCTGTATATATATATTCCAGAGTTGCGAAGTGATTTCTGGCGCAGTGTATGAAAGTGTGGCCTGATTTTCTCTATTGAAAATATCGATAGAAGACCATAAAGAACTGGAGTGACGAGAGTGGTCGCAGATCATGAAAAGATTTTCTGAACAAAATATTAAAACGTTTTGCTATATACAATAAAACTAAACTAAACTTAATATCAAAGTTCACTCAAAAAATAAAGTAAAGGCGGTGTATATATATATATATATATACACGCACGAGGGTAATTCAATAAGTATCCGCACTTTTTATTTTCACAATTTTATTTTCACATCTGATAGATTATAAACATCTCTTCTCAACATAGTCTCCCTGTTTCTCAATACACTTAGTCCAGCGATCTACAAGCTTCCTAATGCCATCACAAAAGAATGTTTTTGGCTGTGTGCGTAGCCAGTCATGCACCACCTCCTTCAGGTCATCATCGCCTTGGAATCGCTGACCTCTCAAAGCGTCTTTTAGTGGTCCAAACAGGTAAAAATCTGAAGGTGCCAGGTCTGGACTGTTCTTGAAGGCATTTTCTAGTCTGTGCAGCGGTATGAGGGCGCGCATTGTCGTGTAACAGAATAACACCTTCTGACAATCTCCCTCTTAGTTTTGTGCGAATTGCTTGCTTTAACTCATTCCGAAGCATGTCAGAATACGATGCACTTGTTACGTTCCACGCTCTAGATCAGTGGTCGGCGAACTTTTTTGGGTATTACCCAAAAATATATTTGAGGACGTAATTAGGACGTAAGTTCGTAATATTCTAAAATTTAGAATAACGCCACATTTATGTAACAAAATAAAATAAAAATATATGAAAAAAATATCAGCACAAAGTGTCTCTCATACCGCACGCATTACCCCCAAAAGTTTTAAATTTACCCCATTTGGGTAATTTACCCATGTTCCCCGACCACTGCTCTAGATAATGTTCAAGGATAGGCCCTTGTTTATCCCAAAACAGTGTTAGCATAAATTTACCTGCTGACGGCTGCGCTTTGAACTTCCTTGCAACGGGAGATGTTGGATGCTTCCATTGCATGCTCTGTCGTTTGCTTTCTGGTTCATAGTGATGGATCCAGGTTTCATCTCCAGTGATAATGTGCTCCAAAAAGCTTTCACCTTCATTATGATACCGCGCCAAAAGACGAGAGCAGACGTCCATACGATTACGCTTGTGCTCTTCTGCCAACTGTTTGGGCACCCATCTTGCACAAACCTTCTGAAAGCCAAGAATGTCATGAACTATCGAATAGGCTGACCCTTGACTGATGTCTAATGAAGATGCAACTTCTTTTATTGTTAATCTTCTGTCATCGAAAATCATGGCTCTGGCTTCTTCCTGCTTGTCACCACTGGTTGATGTTGACGGTCGTCCTGAGCACTGAACATCTGTCACACATGTCCGACCTTCCTTGAACATTTGAATCCACTCGTACACATTTCGCCGTGGTAACGCATTATTCCCATACTAAGCACATAAACGCGTTTGAATTTCAGCTCCTTTCACACCTTCTGCCCACAAAAAACGAACCACGGATCTCTGTTCTTCCAGAGTACAAATTGAAAGCGGCGCAGCCATGCTCACTACTCGTACGATATGTGACAGCTACGAGTTGCCTAAATAAGCCTATAGATCTCAGTTTGGCTCGTTATTACGAGTATATATTATACGTGGTGCATATACTATATTATAACTAAAAGCCATCACAGACTGAATATTCATATTATGAGATCTTCCACTGATAAATTCGAATTCACAGTTTTTAAGAAAATCGCTGATTTTAACTATTATATACGATACTGTACATTGGTTCTCATCCCATGGTTCTTCAACAAAAAGAAGAATTCTTGTGGGTATGTTCTTTAGAGCCTTTTGAAATTTTAGCCCTCAGTATTCTGATACTGAAAGTGAATATAGAGAGGGATCCTTAACCAAATTAGGTGATCCTTATAATTTTATCGAAAAAGGTTTTTTGCTTAATAATCGATCTTGTGGTCATCGTCCCAATTATAAAATACCTTGCAAGGGTTGTGATATGTGCTATATTGGAGAAACCAATGATTTCAAGCGTAGCTTATATCACCATAAATACAGTATGTGCTACTTTATTGACGAATATGAAGTTTTAACCCATTCTGAAAATATTTGATCCCGGATCGGGGACATTGAAATTTTGACCCCAGCCTGTGACGTCTTCAGACCGATTTTTCATATATATTTGGCCATTAAATCTTTATTATTAACCGATTCGAATGATTCTGGTATCAATTGATGCAGAATTGGAAATACTTTCTTTTTCATACCAAAACAGTAGCTTTTACTATAAGTGTTTGGTCGAAAACTCAGGTAATCTATAAAAATTAGACAAATTTGGTGCAATACAGGAGACATTGTGGGTGTGACCGCCACCCTGAAGTATCATCCCAGATCAGCTTCGCGGCAATAGGCCCATCTGAAAAGCTTAATAATAAGAAATAGGCTTATTCCGATGGGTGGGAACAATTTTGAACATGTCAAAGTTGAAATAAACCTTTCACAGAAACGGAATGAAAAGTCAAAATTGTCAATGACATGATCAAAACCCCATTGTTTTTTGTTTGTTTTTTTGGTTTTTTTTTTAAAGCATACAAAAGTAATATAAAAAATATTCCTTTGAACCCTCCTTGCCAGTTTATTGCCAATTCGGTTGCCGTCGAAGACCCTGAAAGGGGAGAAATTGTTAATAATTCATAATATTAACCCAGATTAAATACTGAAAATATTTTAATGCATGAAACAGTATATAGAACACTATTTCAAAAAATAAAAGGTAAGTTTCGCAAACTGCTCTTCTTGTAGATGTCTGGAAGAAGGCGTCTTTCATTTTCAACAAGTTGAAGGAGGAAATGGCGTTGCTGTTCATTAATGGTGAGGCTCTTAGCATAATCTTCAATAAGTTTCATCCCCCTTTCAGCCGTATCGTTTGTTACCTTCATGTCTCGCACGTAAGAAGCTAAGCGAATATAGTCCAAGTGTTTCTCCCATCCTTCTTCTGGTCTTCTCAACCAATCCCCATTTGATTTAAAGAGTCTCAGAAACTGTCATGATTTTGGACCAGCAAGGTCGGAAAGCTTGGTTTCTTCCCTCAATATAGGGAAGACTGGATGGCCAGTTTTCATGTCAAATCTTTTTCTGACTTTTTAAGGCATTGGCAATCTTAGCCTTCTCTGCATTGTTGACCATGTGTGAAAATAAGGAGAATGGTATCACTTCTTCCACAAAGTACCACATTTGCCTATCAAGGGCTTTAAGACCTGCACCTGCCACTTCACTGTTATATTTTTCACAGGTTTTCAGATCGTGATATAAGCTTAAATCATTAAAAGAAGAATCTGCGGCGTTGTCTGAATGTAGCCATGCTTTAGCGTAGAACAATGCATTAAAAAGACATATCTACTCAAGCATTTTCATCATATTCTCATCGTAGCCAGCCTAGTATCCAAAAGCATACATTTTATAGGTATATAGAATTGCAGACATCCATCGTGCACGATGAGCTGCTCCTGGACGGAGCCAACGTACTCCTTTTGGGGGTACTTCACCTAAAATTTGGATTGTCAACTCAGCGCATTCCCGATAATCACCACTTTTGAATGCATTCTCAGTCAGCAAATCGGTTAATGCATCTAAGACTTCTTGCCATTTAGACCTTAGCTTTCTGTCCTTGATTTTCAGTGTTCTGAAATCTTTTATGCTTGTGTCAATGCCTTGCCACTTTTCCTCCCGGAACTCTGAAAATTTCATAATCTGATGAAGTGCTTCCTCCAAATATTTCTACAAACACACTGTTGAGTATCCGCTCATATAGGTGATGCCGACAAGCAAGCCACAATACTTTCATACATAGATATTCTTCAAGTTTCTTACAGGCTCCAGTATGGCGCCCTGAGTTGGAGCTTGTAGTGTCAAAAACAAACCCAATAACATGGCGCTCTAAGTTCCACTTTTTGATCATATCAAAAGTTTCAGTAGCCTGCGACTCGCCACTGGTATTTGTGATTTCAGGAACAGCCAACAGCTTGCCCTCTTTAGCATTTGGAGCACCCGATACCAGCACGGCAAGTCTTTCCGATTTGTCTCCTGCTTTATCTGTTATCAACTTACTGTCCCAGTGGATGACCGAGAAAGGTGGGGCACTAAAATCCTCTTTTATTTGTCTTCATGCTTGATCTCGAACCATCTCTGCTGTGCGCTTGGCAGAACTTTTAGATAAGGCCAGCTTGCTTAGATCCACTCCACAAGCAGAGGCTACTGCTGTCGTCATTGCTGTCCTCTGTCCCAAAGAGGTGTTAAGGCGATCTGCCATGGAGGATATGTTTTCGGAACGAAATATTTTCTGTCTTCTGGGTGTGCTTTTAGGAACGGTGAATTCGTCATCGTTATCGTTGTCACTGCTGGACGTCGAAGAAGAAGAATTGGCTTTCGATGGCGTTTCAAGTGCTTGGAATTTCTGCATTGTCCTTTCTTTTTCTCCTCTTTCAAATTTTTTGTAGCTTCCTTTCGTGTTATGTTTTTCACTACTTTTTTCTCGTAACTTTTGTCAACATTTCCCAGACAATATCTTCTCTCTATCCTTTGATCTGCGAGAAATGTCATGTCTATCATTTTTTCATTTTCGTCTTTAACCTTGCCTTTTTTTATCTTAGATAAGGCGTCACTGGCCGCGATATCAAATAATTTCTCTAACTTCCTTAGAAAGTCTTTTTGTTTTTGCTCAAAATTAGGTTTACCTCTGTTACGAGCTAGTGAAGAACGCTCTTTTATCAAACCTTTGAGTTTGGCTTTAGGCAGAGGATTATTTATTACATTTTTGGTAGGAATGCTTGCCATATCCCAGACGACCTTCACTTTCCTCAAAGCAATCGCAATCACTTCATTCTGAGAAGCATTTTGGTATTCTCCTCCAGTTAAATAAATAAAATACTTCAACACATCACCATTGGATGGCAACACACTGCCTTTACCAGTTTTTATGTCAGTCAAAAGTTTTCCAATAATAAGATCACTGGAATCATCACTGATATTTACTCCACTTCGCCTTAGCGAATAAGCATTATTATCCATAGTCTGAAAAGAAGTACAATAAAAGATCTGAAAAGAAATACAAAAACATTAATAAATAATTAAAATGCATAAATAACATTAATAACTACTAATAACAATTAATATTAATAAGTACAATAACATTAATAACTAAAGAACTTTAAATTCGGAATCAATTAACACAAGAATCATTCGAATCGGTTAATAAATAAAGATTTTATGGCCAAATACATATGAAAAATCGGTCTGATGTCGTCACATGATGGGATCAAAATTTCAATGCCCCCGATCCGGGGTCAAATATTTTCAGAATGGGTTAAAACTTCATATTCGCCAATAAAGTAACAGGGATCACCACATGAGAATATTGCACCTGAAAATTTCAAACTTTTATTAAAAGTGGCACACTCTAGTATGCAGTAGTCTGAATACTGCGAATAGGATTTCAGCTTTATATAAACACCGCCTTGAAAACAATCATGGTATTGATGCTGACATTTCTGATATCCTTTTTAAATGTTAATATAAACAATAAACAAAAAACAACAGTTATTTCTATCCACCTTATTATATAATTAGAAAAATAAATGAATTATCTGTTCACAGTGATTAACAATTATATATACCCCTCCGTCTATGGCCCTGGGGTGGTTCGGAGTCAACGGGGGTTCTGGTTAGGAGGCAGCAACGGATATTTCTTCTATAACACTCTAATTCTTTTCGGTCGCCAGACTGTTTGACCCTATATCTTCTATGGTGCTTGGGTTGTCTCTTTCTCTCGCTTTATGGGGTCGACAAATGTTTATCCTGGCTATAGGGTCGCCAGTTATTAATTCTTCTCTTGCTATAATACTCTGATACTTTCTCTGATACTAAAATTATCGACTTTTCTTTTATAACTTATCGACTTAACTGACTAAGTTCTTCTGAAGAGAGCACGGCTCGAAGGGGAAAATAAAAAGTTTCTCTTACTGTAATTTACTTCTTAAAAATTTACAGGTAGTGCTCTGAATTTACAGGGGTAGAGGTTCGACCTCTTTCGACCATGGCTCAGGCCGGAATCTAAAAAGTTAAGGAGGCAAGGGGCCTCTGCCCCCTCCTCGCAGCGAGGCTGCTAATAAGGGAGGCTCGTAGCAGTGACCAAAGCAGAGTCTCGTAATGAAGTGCCATTCATTTTACAAATACATGTATAATATAAACCTAAATGTTGGGAGACGACAGTTGAAGGTTAAGTTCCCCCCTTTTAAACACATGATCAGATGTTTGAAAGATTCCAAATAAAAATTTAAAAAAATAAAAAAACTAATCGTATATATTTGCCGAATCTTCATTTCTGAAGGCGATATCATTTCATAGTAGTACATAAGTACAATTTAAGTACACGACTGAGTATGTATTAATTTTGGTTCATTACAATTATGATTACAATTACCAATTAATTCATATTCACTTATTATTGTTTAATTACACTTCCATTTAAAGTACATTCTTACATTATTTATTAAGTCATTACATTCAATTACAGTTTCATTGAAGTACATTACGTCGTTTACCATTCTTACAGTGTTTTTATATATTTATATATGGTTATAATATATGGTTATAATATATGGTTATAATATATGGTTATAATATATGGTTATTATATATGGTTATTATATATGGTTATTATATATGGTTATTAGTACAACACAAGTACATGAGACATGACACACATAATATAACATAACGCATGATAATGTTATAAATTCGAATCAGAGCGAAATGAGATTTTTATCTTAGACGCGTCACTTCTGTTATAGTTCGCGGAATTTGATCACCTACCTCAGCATTTTCGAGTTCATTGAGAGGTGATATAATTAAAAATAAAAATGAAAACAATAATACGAGAACGTATTTGTGCGTTTTCGAACGAATGCATGAAGTTTTGCGTTTCATAGATTGACACGAGTAAAAATGAATATTTAATAAAATTTATATAGGATAATGATCAAGGGAAATTAATGACGGGAAAATGTGACGTCATAGTTATTGAATTTGTACGTATAGTACAAGTCATTATTAGGAAGATTTACAAGAACGAATTAGAGACAAAGAGTGGGTATTAATGACTAAGAAGTACAACTACGGGTTCCAATCCTGTTATATGCAATGTGTATGCATAATCTAGGGTCGAGGGTGAGATGCAAGACAATCATAATTAATCATAATAACTTCTATAACAAATGAAAAATGGAAAATGGATACGACTAAACCATAGAAATGGTAGATCGTAGGGTTGTGACACGAACGAAAATAGAAAGCTACAAATAAATTTTTTATCCAAACTCGCGTTAAGCGATTTTGGTTCTTATGTAAAAATGAATATTGATTATTCATTGTTCATTTTTACATTACAATGACTGATTACACCGGTCTGCATGAAAATCGATTTCTTTATTTTGAGTTGTGATTCTGAAGCAGTTCGCTGCGCTGAATTCAAAAATGCTACCAGTTTTTTTCTATCACCCACAGTTTTAAAGTTATTAGCAAAACAATTTTGGGGCGTTTTGTAATTTTTTACCTTTTTTATCTTTAATTAATTTCGTTTTTTCATATTTTTCAGATAGATAATTCTAACATTACGTCTTTATAACCAAATATGTCTGGACTATGGGTACATCCTCTAGATGCCATTATTAAAATTTTATTTGTGGTCGGTATGTTGTTGTAAAACAAAGGACAAATGTACCGACCTTCATTAAGAGAGCTTATCATGCTTATTTTGGAATTAAATTAGGAGATCAAGACAAAAGTTGGGCTCCACACAAGGTTTGTCTTACGTGTGTTGCGGCACTAAGGAATTGGAGCAAAGGTAAAAAGAAAAGTTTGCCATTTGGGATCCCTCTGGTATGGCGCGAGCCTAGAAACCATACCGATGACTGCTACTTCTGTTCTTGCAATGTTAAAGGTTATAATGCAAAGAATAAAGCGAGCCTTCAATACTCAAGTCTTCCATCTGCAATAAGGCCGGTACCCCATGGTCCAGAAGTTCCTATTCCCCGGCCACCCGAGAGTCTGGATCAATACAATTCAGATTCTGATTCAGCTCCAAATCCAGACAATGATGATGTTTATGAACAGCCAACAGCTGACCGAGATCCTCCTAAACCATTAACCCAAGCCGAACTAAATGACTTAGTCAGGGATTTGAATCTGCCTAACGACTCTGCAGAACTTTTGGGGTCTAGATTCCAGGAGAACAATTTATTGGCATCCGACACATACTTCGCTTGGTCCAGAAATCGTGAGAAAGACTTCGTGCCTTTTTTTGAAGAAGATGGTCCCTTGGTATTTTGCAAGGACATCACAGGATTAGTGTGCAAGCTAGGCATCGAATACCAAACCAGTGACTGGACGTTGTTTATAGATTCCTCTAAAACCAGTCTAAAAGGAGTGTTACTGCACAACGGTAACAAATATGCATCAATCCCAGTGGCCCATTCTACTCATTTAAAAGAGACCTATGATAACATGAAACTGCTTCTGGAAAAAATTCAGTATCAAAATCACAGATGGATATTGTGTGGGGATCTCAAAGTCCTTTGCATGTTACTTGGGCAGCAATCAGGATACACTAAGATGCCATGTTTCATCTGCGAATGGGATAGTCGAGCACGTGACCAGTACTGGAAGAGGAAAACTTGGCCTCCTAGAGAGAATCTGGTGCTACTGTAGAATGCGGTCTACCTACGATTCGCGGTCTACCTTTTAATTATAGCTTCTTATCTTGTTTACTAATTGTTTGTTTACATCCCATTGTCAATCGCCCTTGACGATTGGTTAGGTTTAGTCATGATATTTTCGTTAGTTTTAACGAAAATATCATGACTAAACCTAACCAATCGTCGGTAGACCGCATACTACAGTAGCACCGAGAATCTTACCCCAGGATCAAAGAACATTTTACATGAACATCTAGTTGAACCAAATAAAATCCTCCTACCACCCTTGAAACACTCACCTTCTCTATTCAATGCTTTGACATACTGCTTCATCAAGCCTAACTTAATGTGCAAGTACATTTGTTCAAAATATCCCTTTATTTTCTCGTAGCTAATCTTTGAAGGTGTTTTTATAGGTCCTCAGATTAGAAAGTTATTGACAGACGATCATTTCCTGAACACAATGACCAATAAAGAAAAAGAAGCATGGCTTGGTTTCAAAGATGTTGTTGAAAACTTCTTGGGAAACTACAAAAGCCAAAATTATGAAAGACTGGTGGAAAATATACTTAAAAAGTTTTGCGCCTTAGGCTGCAACATGAGCCTGAAAGTTCACTTCTTATTTTCGCATCTTGACCGTTTTCCCGAAAATCTCAGAGATGTCAGTGAGGAGCAAGGGGGACGATTTCACGAGGACATCAAAACCATGGAAAGAAGATATCAAGGAAGATGGGATACAAATATGATGGCGGATTACTGCTGGTGTCTGCAACGAGATCAGCCTAACGCACAGCATAAGAAAACATCAAAGAAGCACCGTTTAGTCGTCATTAGTCAGATCTACCTTCGTAGTCTTAAGTCTTTGGAATAAGTCCTGAAATGTTTGCAAGTAAAGAAGGTAAATATATTTTGTTTCTTTCAGTTATTTTTTTATCTTTCATAAACAAGCATATGCTTGTCCAAGAGCTAGGAGCTATTTAATTCTGCTTTAATTAGGTTTTACTCTATCACCTAAAGATTTCGTGCTACAAGGGTGTTGTAATACCTCATCTGTCCCCAAATGTTAACCGCCCATTGATGGGAGGGGAGAGTATTTTGCTGGGAACGGGACTGGTTGTTATATATTTTACCCTACATTATTATGTAAGCGTTACTGTAGTCTATAACAACAAAATTTATGGTTTAGCATGTGCAATCCAATGTTGGTCTCGATAAGATGGTTCACATTTGGGGATAAATGGGGGATTTATGACACACCCTGTAGTAAGAAAACCATACGTGATACGGAAAAACTAACTATATTTTTGATCAGCGCACTCAAATTATATACAGGGTGGGCCGTAAGTTTCCATACATAGGAAAAATTAAACGTTTGTTTTTATGTTTCAGATACCCTAAGAATATGCGTTTGACGTAAGATCTTGTTTACTGATGAAGCAAATTTTTACGTCAATGGAGAGGTTAATCGGCAAAACATACGTTATTGGAGTAATGCTAACCCTAACTGGCTGAGTCCGACGAAGATGCAAGGTGCCGGTAAAGTGATGGTGTGGGCCGGGATATGGGGTGACAGAATTATTGGACCAATTTTTGTCAGTGGAAATCTTAATGCCGAAAGGTATCTTAACATGTTGCAAGAAGAGATTTTCCCATCCCTGCTAAACGAGGAAGGTAACTTCCCAGTTTACTTCCAGCAAGATGGAGCTCCACCTCATTATGGTCTTCACGTGCGTCGGTATTTGGATCAGCAGTTTCCGGATGCTTGGATTGGTCGGCGTGGTCCTGTGGAGTGGCCTCCCAGATCCCCAGATCTCACCCCCCTTGATTTCTATCTTTGGGGGCACTTGAAGGCCATGGTGTATCAGGAAAAGATACGAGACATAAATCATCTAAAGGAACGTATCACCAACGCCATTACAAGCATAACGTCAACTGTGCTAATGCGTGTTCATCAACAGTGGGGAACACGTATTGAAATGTGTTTTCAAAACAATGGCAACCATGTATAGCATATTATATAAATAAAAATGGTTGTCCATAAAAAAATGTTTATTTTTCCTATGTATGGAAACTTACGGCCCACCCTGTAGAATCACCAACTAGTTTGTAAAAATCGATCGACAAGTTTTCAAATGTGTACTGGTGTTATTATTAGCACTAAGAAATGGTTTACACAGTATAAACGTTAAACGCTGTGCGTTAATGATTACACTGGTCAACACTCATTTTATTGCCAATCATATTAGAGTGATTTTGGGGTAACTTTGTGGTGCTGATTCCGAATATGACATCGGTTTTGCTAGATTGGCTCTAATTTATGAGATAATTGGTACCCCATTGAAACACGTAAAAATGCAAAAAATTTAATTTTCAGGCGGAGCCTACTTACAAATCGCATTGAAATTGTCTCAAATCATACAAAAGTAAACACATGAAATACATAATGGCATTTTATTTGGTCTCACCATCTAGAATGTTCCGGTAGTTTCCCATATGCACGCGTTATGGTTACGTTTCCTATTAATTGAGGGTATTCATTATTTCAAGAACTAGAGCCAATTCGGAAAAACTACTTTCATTTTGGAATTCAGCAACCCCAAAATACCCTAAATTCGTACGAATTTCCTTGGCAACGAAAAAAAAAAGTTTTTTTGTTGACCTGTGAATTATCAACAATAATTAAGGTAATGAGATACAGTATTCGGTACTGTACACTACAATAATGAGTAAGTAAGAAAACAACAACTGGGTAATAATGTACGATATTGGGTTCACAGCAATAAGTAATTATAAAATAAGTGAATTATATGAATGAACAAAATAACACGGTGATACAAAAATACGATATTGGTACAACACTTGAAATATGCCTACTGCGGGCTTAACGGGAGAGTTAATTTGAACGGTATTCAGGACACTTTAGGGCCTACTCGATTAGGCACAGTTTGTGAATGTTTCAGCTTTGAATCCGGAATAGTCTATCACGACGTAACAAAACACGGTAGGCTAAGTGGTGGTGGTCTACTGGTTTACCGACTTGCGATTTTGAAGTAGATAACCCTGAAGACCGAAGGGGCATTCTTGAAGTTTACCGTGAGGTTTACGGTAGGCCAAGTGGTGGTCTACTGGTTTACCGACCTGCGATTTCGACGTAGATATCTACGTGAAGGTTTACCTCCCTGCGTTTCGACGGAAATGTTCTGAGGACGTACAGGCCTACTGGCACCAGGATGTGTTCAGGACCCGTTGAAAGGATTTGTTGAAAGGGCGCCGATCGAAATGTGGTGAAGGATGAGTAAGGTGAGGGGCAAAAGGATGACGCCAGTAGAGTGATGTTTGCTTCCGGCGGGATGAAATTGTAGGTCGCCTCAAGTGGTGATTCACTTCGTGGATTGGTGAATTGACGTTTGAAGGAGTGAGGCCAGCTGAGATCGAATGGCGCTACGTGAAAATGAAGATTCATGGGAAAAAGCAACGAACAAAATGAGGTCGATTTTAAGTAAACTCGTCCTTATATAGGCTCGGAAGACGCTTACTTTTTCCCGGGCATTTTGGAAACAAAACAAAATTTGCTTCTCTCCTCTTGGGCTCTTAGAGCAATAAAACCCATGTGGGCACGGTTTTTATTCCAAGATGTTTGAGAACACGAAGAAAGGATTTTCTGGTCGGTCTCAATAAATATAATAAAATAAAATATATGTAGAGATAAAAAAAAAAAAAATTATTTTGGTGGTCCCTAAATTTCTAATGAAGGCAAATATGTACAGAAGATTGTCCTCGTCCATTCATCCAGTCATCTTGCTTACTTACTTATGGTTATTTATGGTTGCCTGTTCTGAGTGTTGCGTTATAGATAACACAGGCCTGCGATGGTTTTGTTGTCCGAAATATTTTATCACTTATATAGTAATTTTTGCACGCTGATTCCGAAAATAATATTAATTTTTCGCCATCACGTACAGATTTTTCACAATACTCCAGAATTATTGCATAGAAGAAAAGGAACAGCGCGTACATTCGAGACTAAAAGGCATAGATCTCACAAGAAAACTCAGGACAAATAAAGATGAATATGTAATTGATGTTAATAGTCTTCTTTCTTTTTAAAGAAAGTGGAGCTACAGACGAACGTTTTCATACTATAAATTCCATAGCTTAGAAGACATACGGCAAGACTGATGAATTAGTATAACAATTATTAATTTCAATTTATATAAGGTACCTATTTCGCTTTGTTATACTAATATTTATTTATGTTGTTTTTTCCCTTCCAGTTTGCAGAAAATCCTTACGGGATAGAAAAAAAATGGACCCCTTATTTGAAATCAGCGTAGTTGAATTATATAAAATCAGTTATTAGTAAGAAAACAACTCTTACAAAGTTTTCATTCGCAGGCCTGTGGAATTAACAGTGGTTTAGCTATAGTTATGGCTAATTCCTATAGTACTCGGGTGGTGTATAGCATCAGGGCCAGAAGACTCGATCAAGAAACTAGATGAATAAAAAATAAGCATCTCTTCAGTTATTAGAAAAGGATTTTTAATTTTTTATTAAAAAACTCCGCTTTTGGAGTAATGTATCCTTTTAGGTGTAATGTATCTTGTATTTAAATACTAATTACTGGCGAGGATTGTAATTAAATACATTAAAAAGTATTTACACCCATTTCTGATTGATTTTGCAAAAGCTTTCGATAAATATATAATGAAAATAAAAATTAAAATAAAAGTTTGTTGGCAGACCATAGTCCATATACATATTAATAATACGAATTGACAATAGAATACAATGACAATCCAAACACTAGGGATTGTAATATATACAATTAATGAGAATTAATACAGTAATGTCGAAGTGGAGCTACATACAGACGTTTACATACTATAAATTCCATAGCTTAGAAGACATACGGCAGGACTGATGAATAGCTTGGATAAACGGGTTGGTTGATTTTGTATTAGACTAATTGAGCACGTCTTGTTGCCTCCGGGAAGCTCGGAACATTGCGGGTAGCAAACACTTGCAGAGCTGAGCATCTCGGGGGTAATTTATGTCGGAGTCTAAAAGATCTGTTATACAGCAAATTTAGGGTGCTGCCAGAAACTTCTTTATAATTCACCCAGAGTTGTTGTCCATATGTATTATTGCAGAAAGTATGAAAGAGTGTGTCTTTAGCTTCACTTGTACAGAACCGGAAATTCCTTGTGGTCATATTCGCTTTAGCCCAAAGGCTTCGATATTGTTTGCTTATATCTGAGTTATCACTCAAGGCGGTGGTGATAGTTTGACCTAAATACTTAAATTCTTGTACTTCCTCAATTGCTACACCTCTCATATTAAACCTAATATCAGCTGGCTGATTAAGAAGAATGAGGTTATCCTTCCTAAAAGCTGTAATGTTACAAAAACTATCATGTTTCTGCGAATATAATTCGCAGACCTTTAACAAAGGGATTTATTGACACCATATCATTAGCATAAACCAAGTTATTTATCCTTGTGTTATCTATACAACATCCAACTGTTGCCTCATTAAGTGAAGCAATTAATCCGTCAATATACACAATAAACAGCAGAGGAGAGAGCAAGGAGCCCTCCCTCACCCGGCAGGAGGAACCAAAACATTCGGAAAGCACATTGCCCCACCTAACAGTAAAAGATTGGTGGGAATACCAAAATTTCAATAAATTTAATATGTACATGGGAACTTTCCTGTCTTTTTGTTTTTTAAATAGAATATTGTGGTTCACTCTATCATCTGCCTTACTTATAGCTAGGAAACAGCTATAAGTAACCGAATTATTGTCAGTGTATTTAAATATAATTTTATTCAATACATTGGTTTTAGAAGGTCCCACTCAACTGATCTGTGTACCTAACTGATTAAGAGATGTCCAGAAGTAATCATTTAATCGGTGTAACAAGAGTTCCTCTAGTAGTTCCGAGAAGCAGGAGGCGACAGCAATAGGCCTGTAATTATTGCTGCATAGACTGTCCCAAACTTATTTTGGATCAGGGGCAAGATATATACCATCATGAACTCAGCCATGTTTGCTCTTCTCTGCTGGGATATAGCTATGAGCAATGATATATGTAGACACACCACTTAAAGTAAAATATGCCAATGAAGTGCCCGCTCGATAGGTCATCTACCCTTGACGCCGAACGAGTCTAACTCTTTGATATCAGTTCCTGAAGTAAAAAAGTTAATTAAAGTATTTTCCCTTGTCTCTGCCAGCATTTTGGTGCAGCCTATCTTAAGATTATCCCTACTCACACTAATAAGAATGCTTGAGTAGTGGTTTTTCCACAGCCTTGCAATTTCATCCTCCCCGACACCTCATCAATTGTCGGAGGGAGGTCATTTTTGACACCCGTTTTCATTCTTAACGAATTTGCAAATTTTTTTATCATTTCTACAGATCTACAGAAGCTAAGGCTAACAAAGACACTAAGATCTACTCTAAGGATAGCCCGAGAGAAAGAAGAGAGTAGGGGGTTAAAAGAAGAAAATAAGGGGTTAAGTAAGTAGCAAAACCTATCCTTCGTGGGTTAACATTCATTCAGAAAAAGAGAGAGAAAGACTCGCCATCATCATCCGCCGGCCACTGTAGTCCCTAAACAAGTTTTATTGACTCTTTATCATACTCTTGTTCTTCCTTATATAACATACTGCACCCTTGTTTGGGGAAACTCCGCTAACAACGCATTAAATGGTATCTTTGTCATCCAAAAACGAGCAATAAGGTTATTATCTGATGCTGATTTCCTTGATCACTATAGTGCATTATTTAAAGAGCTAACCCTACTAAAGCTCAACGATATAACCAAACTGGCACATTTTATTTTTATTTACAAATGTAAGAACAAAATCATTATTTACCCATTGCAAATTAGATATTTTGGAACTCATCAAGAAATCCACTCGTATCAAGCTTTGATCTATTTCTGGTCTGTTATACCTCAATTTAGATTGTCTTCATCTCAAAAACTACCCATTTTCATTGGATTGAAACTATGGAATGACTTGCCTGCCGATATAAAAAATATTGTTGAATGTAAATTTGCTTAAAACCAAGTTGAAATCCCGATAATAATGGCATACTAACAAAAATCTAGGATTAATGTCCACTAATATTGTTTAATATTGTCCATTATTATTGTTAATTTATAAGTAAGTAAATAACAACTAGCTGCTTATTTTTAATAAGAGCCCAGTAAAGCCTAAAGTTTAAGGGCCAAATTAAATAAAATAAATAGTCGAGCTTCACAATTATTCATGTCATTGAAAAAAAAAATTATTTATTTTATTATTATTAACAATTTACAAAGGTTATTATTAGTGAAAATTGAAAGGGGTGAAAGATGAAAAGAAGTAAAATAAGACTGTGTTTGTGTTTGCATGGTTTGTAAACGTTCTTAATTCAGTCTTAACCATAAAGAAAAAACACCCCAGCCACTTGCTTCGTCCACTATCTACGCTTTTAATTGTGTTCGCTGCAAAGCGAACTATATTGGCAGTACCATCCGCCAATATCAAACAAGCGTGGACGAGCATCGTGGTGTTTCCACCAGAACTTCGCAACCCTTGAACAAACCCTCCAAATCAGCAATAAGGGATCATTGCCACCTTCACAACCACCCGCTACTTTCCTCTAATTTCAACATTGTTAATTCAGCCAACCAACTAATCGACCTCCGTATTCTTGAGTCCCTTTATATACTCAGTATTCAACCAACACTCAACGACTACAGTTCCGCTTTCAACCTAAACATCGCCAAATAAACTCTCATACCGAAAAGAAATCCGCCATCATTCCGCTTGGCTTCATCCTTTCCATTTAAAGATATAGAGACACAAAGGTAAAACAGAGATTATCTGCAGTAAGCTACAAACACGTTTATAAATACATAATTTGGATATTCAGCTAAGATTACATATTCACATAATACATACAGATATCTAGCTAAACTATTTGTTTGGATATAAAAAGCTAAAACATTTAATTAAATAATTAAATATCGAATATTAAATACCTTATTAACCGAGTATCTTAACCGTAGATACCTTGACCTTGCACATATTTAATTGTCTTATCATTTATTACTGTTTGTTTTCGTTTTGCTAATAGCAGAATGTGGGAAAATTATATATATATATATATATATATATATATATATATATATATACTGTATATGCACTTATACAGTATACATTAATTTGCACAATAATGTGAACATGGAAGAAAAATATGATTTTTCATTGTTTCTAATGAAAAAACAATGAAAGCTTTTTAAATGTAATTTTATAAATAAGTTTAATTATTTATGGTATACACTACATTATTTTATCATCTGAAACATTATTACAGCATCTTTTAAGACTATTGCAACATCTTTTGAATTCGAGCTTGTCATTCAGTTTCTGCCTAATTTAGTTAATTCTTGTCAGTCATCAGAGTCAGTACGTGTGATTTCTGTGCTCTGTGTTTCAGAGTTGAATTTGGACATTATTTTACTTTTTTTCCCTTGATGTAATCACCATGCATGAACATGTATCGCTCACACAGAGAAAACGCCAATGCAATCAAAGTTAGTGTGGCAGCGGTCAATAAGATTATTAACAAGAAACAAACCACAGGCTCAATATCCTCATCAAAGAAAGGCAAATGCGGACGAAAACCGAAAACAACACTCAGAGATGATGCAAAGTTAATAAGAATGAACAAGTAGGATCCCAGAAAAACTAGTGACATGCTTAACCAGGAATTAGCATCAAATATCCAGATATCATCATCAACTGTAAGACGGCGATTGCTGGCGGGGGGAGCAAAGACGAGAAACCTATGGAAAAACAATTGCTAACAACAATTATGAAGACAAAACGCTATGCGTGGGCCAAGAAATATGCTGGTTGGTCAAAAAATTGGTACAATGTATTATTTTTAGACAAGAATCTTTTTCTTGTTCAACATCAACAAAATTGATTTGATAGTCATTTACCTGGTGAACCCACAACCAGTTCCAAAATAACCAAACTGTGAAACACCCAGAAAAGAAAATGTTCTTGGGTTGTTTTTCTGCACGATGAACTAGCTCACTAGTTCCTTTGGAAATCATGATGAATAGCAAACGATATATTGAGGTTCTAGAACGCCATGGCAAACCAGAGCTGCAGAAACTGTTCCCAAAGTGGGTTTTCCAACATGATCTGGCTCCATGCTATACATCAAAATGTGTAAAGGAGTTCTTAAAGGCAAACAATATCAGCTGTTTAGACTGGCCGGGAAACTCGCCAGATCTAAATCCAATCGAAAATCTATGGGACATATGCAAGGCTCGATTTAAAAAATTGGACTGTACAACTAAAGTAAAACCGATGGCGTCTGTCATCCAAATCTGGTTTCATGATGAAGAATTAAAGAAAATCTGTTAAAAACTGGTACATTCTATGCCAAAGTGTGTTCAAGACGTTATTAAAGTTAAATGTAGCTATATCAAATATTAAGGTTTGTTCCAGTCTTCAAAATACAGTATATGCTGTTATGTTAATGTTCCAGATTGCTTGCTTTACCTCTTGATCGTGGGTGTTCGAAAGGTTTGGTCCACCGGAGGATAAGGATCTTGTCGAACAAACTCGAGTGTGAGAGCCAGCCTCGATGATGAGCTACGCAGAGGTCGCCCGGCATCGGCTGTCACATCTCACACTGTACAACGTGTTAACAGCATCATTCAATCAAATCGGCGGGTCACATACGACACATACGAGCTTTCACTGGAGCTAGGAATTAGTGAAGGAAGTGTGAATACGATAATTCAGCAACTGGGATACTCAAAAGTGTGTTCACGGTTTGTTCCTCGCGAATTGACTGAAGATCACAAAGCCCAAAAAAAAGAAATTGCTTCCGAGTCGTTGGTTCGATACAAGACAGAAGGGGATGACATCCCCAGTCACAATTCGTGAAAAGAAGAGACTTGGGAACACCACTTTGAACCCGAAAGAAAACGCAAATCCATGGCTCCCTCTGCAGGAAAGGTTATGGCCACCATCTTCTGGAACATGAAAGGGATGATTCTGGTGGACATTATGAAGAAAAGACAATCAACTCAGAGGCATATATTGCTACCCTGCAAAAACTCCAGAGACAAAACTGGAAGACGTCCTTCTTTTGCACGATAACGCAAGACCACACAACAGTTTGCAAACAAGAGAGGCCATCACAAAAATGCGCTTGACTGTGTTACCCCACCCTCCATACAGCCCGGATCTGGCACCTTCAGACTTCCATTTGTTTGGGCCATTGAAGGATGCTATTCGTGGAAGAAAGTTTCAGAGTGACGATGAGGTTGTTCAGGAGGTTAAGAGGCAGTGGCGGACTGGCTCATAAAATTTTGTCTGCCGAATGGGTCAGGGGGCCTATAACCCCATTACATAACTCATAAATAGGCCTATTGGGATAGGACTGGAACTGAATTAAGTTTGTTTAAATAATTTTTTTTATTTTTTTATAAATTTATTTTACCAATAAGTACAAATATTTTACAAGTACTCCCTGCATATACATACATACATACATACATACATACATACATGCTATACTAAGAGTAGTTTTTTAAGTTCATTACTCGAGTTTGCAAATTGGTCTATTATAGTTTCCATGTCTAACTCATCCAACATGACCTTTTCTATAGACATCAACATGTATGCTTCGAGATTCTACTCCGACAAAGAATTTCGTAATCTTGTTTTTATTATTTTAAGCTTAGAAAATGCCCGTTCACACTGAACTTGAGTCACAGACAGTGTACAGATAGCTTTGTACATTTGGTAAAGATTATCATATGCCTCGTCATTAAGTCTGTTTGATGCAAGAATATACAGAACACATGATGTGGTGGACAATTGCCACAATATTTAGAGCATGAATTCATTTTACTGCTGCTCTCTGCATTATCATCATTCAACAAAAGCATAAATATTTCAAAGTTCGATGCAAAAGACTGCAATTCTAATTTTACTTCACTTCTATTTTTCTACCATATTCCATGCAGTAAGCATATTTAAGCCACTTGTCTGTAGATAGCTTGACAAAGGGGCTGTAATTTGAGAGATATATAAGTATGTGAATGCTGTCAATATTGTTTGAAATTCTAGAAGGCTAGACAGTGAAACATTTGCCTCCTGTTTTGTTTTTGCATCAAAATTGTTAGAGCTTTGAATAATGGATAAACATGTCAGAAGATCCACAAAGTTACTGATACATATCTCGTCAAAATTTCCAAATATAGTAGTTGCTGCATTGGACTTCCCTGACCACCTGGTTTCACCAATTAGCTTTAATCGTTTCATCTTTTCTTTCAACAGATGTCCAACAACTTCAATCCAGATGGCCATTCGCTTATATGATACCTTCATAAATTTTGCTAAATTCTGGAGTAAATTGAAGAAGGAAACTGCTGGTACACAACACTTCGTAGTTTCAGTAACTACTAAATTGAGTACATGGGCATAGCACCATATATGAACATGCTGATCAGCTACATCAGTAATTTTACTCTGTAAGCCATTATATTGTCCATGGTAGCTTGCAGCGCCATCTGTGCTATCTGATGAGCAGTTTTTCGGATCTATTTCAAGACGTTGTAATGTTTCATTTAATAGGTCAAAAAGTCCCTGCCCTGTACCATCATTGCTTGAAACAGTTGCAAGTAGTCGTTCATGGATAATACCATTTAGTACATATCGAATAACAATACTAAATTGATCAATCGATGAAATATCCTGGGTTGAATCTACTTGTATGGAATAATACTTGGCCTCAGCAACTTCTTGAGTAATTTTCTCTTGTATCATATTCTTCATAATTTGGGTCAAAGAAGAGATGGTTGTTTTACTCAAGAATGTGACAAGACTACCACGACTTTTACTTTGTGCCTTTCTTTGTTTTTCCAATCTTTCACATCGTTGTTCAGACTTTTCCTTCACCATGGAAACATGAGAAGCCATAATAGGATCATATTTTGCCATCAACTGCACAGTAGCCAAGAAATTTCCATGATTTTCTGTTTCATCAAGAAGAGAATATGCTGACTCATTTCTGTGTCCACGAAAAGGAAGAGCTTGTTTACCTAACATCTTTATTATATCTACAACTCTGGCAACAATATTTCTCTGCTTTAGTACTTCATCTTTTCGCTTCTGCAATGATGCAGCGAAAAAACGAGCTAAACCACCATCATTTACTACACTGATATATTCCTGAGCATGCTTGCTATGTATACCAGTTGATTCATGCTCTGATAATCACTGGCTAATGCGTCTGTAATCATTAAATCCTCGCACAAAAGCAGATGGGTTAGAAGAGGTTGGTGACTCAAATGCCAAGCAAAATGAACAATATAGTGATCTATTCTTCTTATTATATGTTAACCAGTGTCGTGAGACAGTGTCACCCATAATTTTTCACTTATATAACTTTACATTAAATGGCAGATCATGATCATGTGGCTGAATTGGATGCTCTTTGAAAAAAGATTTCAAATCTGTTCGTGCAGGATATTGAAAGAGCTTATCCTGTCTAAATGTTGGTTGATTCTCATCATTATTTAAATCAGTTACTAGATCTTTTGATTATGTACATGTACAGGCCCAGGTTCAGTTATTGTTATTCCACCAGCTAATTCAGAATCATAAAAATCAGCATCTACAGTTTCAAAAACGTTAGGCATACCTTCATCTTCATGCTGATACTGTAGATCTAGGACATAAACAGTTGTAGTTGAATTTCTCTGTAAGTCGCTTTTCTCTTTCTGACATGTAGATATAGGTGTTGCTATCATAAATGCTATTATAGGCCTGCACTTTTTTGCTGAATCATTTCTTTCTGCTTCTCGTTTATCTTTCCGTTTCTGTGCTCCAGATTTCCGTTTCATGTGTTACATTTAAAATATATACATAACTCTATATATCTTTTGTATATGGACATATATATGTATAATTATATTTTACCCATTTCTAACAGCAATACCAAAAATAAGAGACTTACTTTGATAAATTGAAATTGATTTTAATGAAGCATGTAGGCAACTATTAAATAAACTAATGAAGTTAAAAATGTCGCAGTGACAGGCAGGTTGGCAAAACTGTATTTAAGGCGTGTAAATTTATTAATTTTTGCTACTTTCTAAATGTTTAAAACTTGCAATAATTTTAACAAATTAAAGAAGTTATTAGTACATTTGCCTTTTTATATACTATTAATAAATACAAAATAAAAAAATACAAACAAGTAATTACAAAAATCAAAATAAATTATATGTATTTCATGTAACAGAAATACTGTCAACACCCTCAATTAAGATTCTAGGATATATCTCATCCGGCCCAACTGACTTATGTTTATTTAAACTTTATATACGAGTATAATAGATTGGCTGCCAATTTTTTTTACCTCAGGTCTAGGGGGCCAACTTCCCTTTTTAATAGGGGGGCCCACCTGCCACATGGCAGACTGACAGCCTAGCCAGTCCGCCACTGTTAAGAGGTGGCTACAGCGGAACCCAGCGGACTTTTGCCAGCAAGGAATAAAGGCCCGTGTTTCGAGATGAAGGAAATCTGTAGAAAAGGGTGGAGACTATATGGGAAAAATAAAAACTTGTAAAAAAGGTATGCAACTACTTGTGTACAAAATTACAAGGAAACTTGGAAAGAAAAAAAAAGGTGTGGCAAAATATATTGAGTGGCCCTCGTATATATACTGAACCAAATTAAATCGAATCTGAAGGAATTCTATAACATTGATTTTCTAAGGAAAAACCGCGCGGACTTCACGAACCCAATCTTTGGCCATCAATCAACACAGATTTAAATCGTGTTGATTATTCGGTTTGGGGAAACATGTAGGAGATGGTTTACCTGCAATCGTTCAATAGTGTACAAAAATTGAAGGCGAAGATAACAATATGCTGGGTGCAGCAAAATCAGCAAAGTCCACTCAAGTAGCAATTTCCCAGTGTCGCGAGAGGCTACACTTTGTTGTCAAAGCTAATGGTGGCTACGTTTGAACTCTACCACGAACAATAACCGTCCTTGATGAGCAGGTGGGTCCTGCATTTTTTAATCAAACGCCTTGCAGTTCGAATCCCTACTCTAACTGCAAAGCGAAATAGAAACAACTTCCTCTATAAGAGGTTAATAGGGGTACCGAACGTTTGTCATGCATTTTAAAAGATGTGTAATGTGTCGTATTTCTTTGCAACTATTTTTTAAAAATATTTTTTAAAATTAATCTTCTATCCAACCGTTTTAACAACCTATTTTTTACAAAGATGTAAGCTCCCCCAAAATTGGCCAGTTATTTAGTTATTTGCGCCACGAAGATATAATTTAAGCGACAGGTGAATTGCTTCAAAAACTAGTGTAAAAATATAAGTGGATTTACCGAATATTGTTTCAGTGCTTTTTGGAGAATCATATTTTTATTTCCTTTTCAACAATATAAAATATATGCCAGAGAACAATATTATGAAAAAGTTAGTCAGAATTTTACATAAAATCAAAAGGCCCAAGAATATATATATATATATATATATAAGTGTGATTCAAAGAAAGTGGGGAAAAAATAGTTGCATAATATTCACGCTTCCTTCCTATATGTTTGTTCTCCCTTATATAATACGTGTTTGTGCCAACTTTCATTAGATTTGGACCAATTTTACAACCTCCTCAAGTTTGAACTTGGCGTTAGCTAACTGGCTGGTTTGCTGCTTGGTGGGTCGTGCATAGCACCCCGTGACCCTTGAACCCTCTAAATATTAGAGGCCTTTGGGCATGGTTTATTTTGCTTATTTTTTCATTTCAAACTTTAATCTAAGGTATTATAGTGTTTCAGTTTAAATTTAGAGCTTAATTTGTCTTATCTCTGGTTGTCATTATTTTTTCGAAGCCTGTGGGTAAAAGTATAAGACTGGTCTTTGGCTAATAAGCCAATCAAGCACAAATATTTTTGGAAATCGGTTGCCTACAGAGAAGCAGATATTACACATTTTTTTTTCCATCACACCACTGAGAAGAAGGCATTACATATTTCAGCAGAGGTAACCGTAGAGGCCAAGACATTTTAGATCAAGAGTAATCTCGAAGTGCAAAGGAGAGAAAATCAGCGAAAAATCCTGAAGCTTGTTAAGCAGTATGAAGAATTGAAAAAAAGAACAAGCCGAAACCTCAAGAGAGATACAGAATGAAAGAAGAATCTTTCAAAGTGATTTAGAAGATATTTTTGATATTCCTCCGAGTAAGGCTTTAGAGAAACCAAACGAAGATCAGCAATTTCTCATCCTTCAAAGAGGAGATCCATTTCATCAAATATGGGTTCATTTGATAAGAAACTCGATGTAAAACAGAAAACAAATAAACCGAAAACAAATCTAAGGAAAGAAGAACAACGAAAAACTAAGAAAGAAGCAACACTGATCCTAGAGCGCAGCAGCACATCATCTGAGGAAAATATCAATGACTCCGGTGAACTCAAAGCCTTCCTCTTTACTAGTGAACAAAACTACTCCCCACCAAGGAACCACCAGAAGAACATCCTTTCCCCAGAAATCACTGCAACGCTTGATAGGGCAAACATCTCAGATAGGAAGGCCACATTCATCCTGGCAAGTACAGCTAAGAACCTAGGGCATGACAAACTCAATAGCCTCAGTTTGCTGAGCTCGGTTACAGAAGAGGAAGATTTTAGCAGAGAGAGCAAAGGCCAAGTTTGATTCAGGATGTCTTTTGCTGTTACATTGGTGTGGGAAATTTCTTCCTGGAGATAATAATGTTGATAAGTTTGTCTTTCTTTGATGATTATATCAGCGAATGGGAAAAAATAGAAATGGTCAAAAACCTATCCAAAGCTGCATCCACCAAACCAAACGGTTAAAGTGACTCTACGGAATAAACTTAAAGATTTTCTTTCTCGTTATTAATAAATGTAAACAATTATATACAAATATCGTATCATACGAGTATATATTTCTCAAAACAAATTCTTCGATCCATATACTTCACCATGATGTATCCATAGGCGTACGGGCCGTGGCGGTGTGGGGGTGCTGTAGTCCCCCCTCCAAGAGTCGCAAGTTTCTGAATATTTTCGGGCAAATGCCTCAAAATTCGGGCAAAGTCCCAAAACAGAGAACTCTCTTCTAGATTTGTGCACGACGAAGTTCCCCTTGTGAAACTCTAGCCACTTCTGGGTGCTGTTGGTCGATAGACATCATGTCTCTGAGATGACCAGGAAGCCACCGAGCATAGGTCACATTGTTATTGGCAAAGAAGTAGGGTATTAGTTCTACCAGTGCCTCACGATATAGTCCAAAGTCTGTCTCTCTGAATGACCGGACCAGTGTGAAGATGGTCAGCTCATGGCCAAAACAAAATCAAAAGATGGGGTTGGCAGCGAGGACCAGTGGCAGTAGTCCATCCAGAAGATGTGGCTGACTTCTGAAACAAAGGTATTACCTCTACCAATACACCCCTACACCCCATGCATTGGTAACTCTAGTACTGCACTACAAACAACGTTGAATGTGCCACGTCATGACACTAAATTTTGCCAAAAGTATCTTGAAATAAAAATGGACATGCCTGACAAAGCATAAAATAGCAGAACAGGCTTCTGCATGTTTGAATATGTATAAATAAACACCAAGATTACTTAAAAAAAAAATGGCCGCCATCTTGGATTTTCAAGTGGCTCATCGATTAGATTTGAAGAAGAATCCAATAAAAGTGCCCATGCCAAGTTTCATGCTTGTATCACCATTTGAAAGATTCTTCTGAAAAAAGTATGTTAGCCGCTCTACTAATAACTGTACTATCAAATAATTTCAGTCATTAATGAGCAAAATATTAATAAAATGACAAATTAGACGAATCAAACTCTTTAATAAATTAAGCAGAAAAAAGATCGACTTTTAAATCGCTTTTCAGTAGCTCTAAATATGCGTATATACTGTATATTCACTACAAAGATATTATAAGCAATGAAAAATTACCCTTTTTATGCTCCACCGTGTATATATGACCATGCCTTTACTCTCGATGCATCTAGAAGGTTTTACATTGATAATATAATTTATTACATATAGAGCGCGCCAAAAGTAAGGAAACACGCTTGAATTTTAATGAATTTTTGTATTGAAAGAAAAAATGAAATTAGAAAACGGTATAAAACAAAACAGGTTTTTGAAATATTTATAGCAATAAAACGTTTCGCAGAACTGCTCAGTGTGTCTATCGTTCAAGTCTTTGCTCTTCTGCAGTCTTACTGGTACTAATTTGTAAACTTGTTGGCATAACTCTAATAGCAAGCCCTGCATTACAGCAAAGATAGCATTATTGCATGATAAAAGAGTCCGAGGTTTCGTCGCACACACATTGTCTTTAATTATATCCCTTGAAGAGAAGTCATCCCGAACCAGATCTGGAGATGGCGCTGGCCAATCAATCGGAATCCCATCCATCGATCAGGAAACTTTTTGTTCAAGAAGTCGCAAAAGCAGTGAGTATAATGTGTTGGAGCCCCATCTTGCATAAAGGTTTCCCATAAATTTATTTTTAGTGCCAAGGTAGGAATGATTTCTTCCTTCAGCTTTTCAAGATATTTGTCTGCAGTGGCGGTGTCACTTCAGAAAAACGGTTCGATGATGACTCCTGGCCAAATTTCAGCCCAAGCCCTAACACCCGACGCATTCAGTTCTTGTGCAATAGCAACATGGGAATTCTGAACAGCATAGTAAACGCAATTATGCAGATTGATATGCCCATTCAACTTGAACGTAGCTTCATCGCTCCAAAGGATTCGGTCAAGCAAAAACGGATTGCCAGAGATGAAGTTGGGGAGGAGTTCATCAAATTTACAGCGTCAGTCGGGGTCGTCATCACTTGGTACATGCAAGGTGATAGATATTCAATCAGTCGACAGCTGGTTCTTGCAAGACTCAACCCCAGAAAACACTTCTTGATGATTTCTGGGACTTTATTGAAGAGCAGAGGAAATGGGTTCTCTGCTTTCATCAGTTCCATCAGATTTGCGCATTTGGTCTTGGGTGCCTTGTGGATGCTTCCTGTTTCGTCAATCTCTTTACGAAGTTCAAAATTCATTTAGTGTTGAAGAAATCCTGCCATAATTAAGGCTTTTAGTATACTAACGAGTTCTCGTAAATGGCATACAATTTTGCAACTTGCAATATTTCAGACGTAGAAGGCCGTGAGCTTTCAGGTATACTGTACACACATTCATACAGTACATACATACATACATACATACATGCATAAATAAATTATAAAAAAATCTAATTTCCTAAAGATGTGAAGCACAGAAGTTAGTGAAAAGGAGAAAAGGTAGAAAGTAAAATGAGCACATTCTTTCATAGAGGCTTCCTGGTGGACCAGCGGCCCCCATCATGGCAAAATTTCACACTTGTAGCGCTTCATACACCATGCGTGGTGGTTGTTTTAGGACTAGTCAAAAATATAACAGAGTCCCGAAATTACATACTTCTAGCAAACCTAGCAAACCAGCCTACTTGCAGCCATTTCTCGTACATCACCCAGAAAAAATCCACGCTTACTCACGCAATCATTCATCATGTCTATCCATCTTCTCGGCCTTCTCCTCCTCCTTCAACCTTTGCAAATAATCTCAAACATCGTTTTTACAACTCTGTCATCTTCCATTCTTTCAGCATGTCTGAACCACCTTAACACACTCTCCTCAATCTTTTCCTCACATATTTCCAGAATCATACGATTTCTTACTCTATCACTCCGACGCTCGTCACAAATGCTTCTCAGGTTATCCATCTCAACCGCTCTTCAGACATGGTAAAAAATAAGCCACTTACTTCTAACCAATAAGCATGTGCCTGTGATTATGTCTCCAAAACATTTGGAGAGGCCATACTGGACCGCACTTGTCCGTCCTCCGTCTGTTAAAAGTCGAGGTCACAGATATCAAAGGTCAAATGGAGGTTCACACCATAACTCTTGAACCACTGAACATAAATTAATGGAACTTCACACACATATAGATCATCATAAAACAGTGTATCGCGAACAAAAATTAAGTTATTGCAACGAAGGTCACAGACAGAGGTCTAAGGTCAAATGGAGGTCGATGCCATACCTACATTAGCTGGTAAAACTTAACATATACAGTATCATCACAAGACGATGTTTTTTGAACAAGAATCACGTTCTTGCACTAAAGGTCAAGGTCACAAATATAGGAGGGGACAGTGATGTTGTTCCGACAAAGTTCTTGTTAAGTCATAAAATCGTCTTCAGAATATCACACTCTGTATAATAAAGGTATTGT
Source organism: Bathynomus jamesi (assembly GCA_023014485.1). Lineage (NCBI taxonomy): Eukaryota > Metazoa > Arthropoda > Malacostraca > Isopoda > Cirolanidae > Bathynomus > Bathynomus jamesi. Next base: position 91,455 of record JAJOZX010010808.1, read on the forward strand.
CTTACTCATGGCAAGCCAGCGCCAGTAGCTCAGTGAGTAACACCGCTTTCCTATAAGCGAATTGAAGACAGTGAGGTCAGGGTTAGATTCCTAATGGAGCTGTAATAATGACACAGGATTGAGCGCAGTGGGTCGCATTAGTTTGGCCTGTGCCCTGTGCCGGTTACTGGTCCTACCGATTGATTATTTATTATTATTACTTCTGGCCTTATTCCTATTTCATGTTTTGAAAAGAAGATACATCTTCGACTCCTTTTTTGGTTCGTTTTGATCTACAAAAAAAAAAAATGTTCCGATTGAGGATAAAAACAATTTTAATCTGGACTTGAATTTGAATCCTTCCAAAATGTGCTCATAAAACGTTTATTTAAATAGGTCATTATAAATATATTTTATTTTAAAATTGTCTCTTCAAAATATTACACCTAATAGGGTAATATATATATATATATATATATATATATACACAAACTCAGAATGGTTCCCTGAGAACATTATATGTTAAACACAGACCGTGCATGGAACAAGGAACTCTTCTGGGAAAATTAAATCCACTATAGTCCGGATAAGTAATGGTAAATGACAAATACCATAGTTTTTTCTTTTTCATGATTTTAGCCCGACGTGGGCAACGGGTCTCTCGCAAAGAGATCCCATAAATATAGCTTCCCTCACCAGCTATCTGCAAAGCAGACAGGATCCAGCTTTGGGACATGGATCTAGGGTTTAAAGCAAGCCTAGATCCCTACATTCAGAACCTCTATATAAGTAAAAGACTCGTTGCATTCACGTCGTGTTGAATAAATCAAAGAAAAAGGGGGTAACTATTGTATTTTTAGCCAAAAAAAACCAAAACTTAAACCTCAACCGGGACATTGAGCGTCCACTTTTCAAGGCACGAAACACGTCCGTTTAGTATACACAAACTCAGAATGGTTCCCTGAGAACATTATATGTTAAACACAGACCGTGCATGGAACAAGGAACTCTTCTGGGAAAATTAAATCCACTATAGTCCGGATAAGTAATGGTAAATGACAAATACC
>JAJOZX010010808.1:95000-121527 GCA_023014485.1 Bathynomus jamesi
ACAAGAAAGTTCAGTTGTCACACCAATTGCCAAATGGAGTCGCATAATTCCTTTAGCAGGCTCGTCCACTGTTCCTCTCACTGGACTTTACTACAAATTTTTCTATCTTTTGGCTCAAGAGTAGTTGTTGGGTGCGACGTTTCTCCCGGGGTAACATCTTTCCTGGTGACCTTTCCATTGACCCGTTCATGGTTGGCTGTTAACGTAATTAATGGACGACATTGTTTACGACAAGATGATTTGGTAGCTTGGACACGAAAATGCTTTTCGACTCAATTTTACCCACTCCAACTACGTAACTATTTTTTACCTTACTTTATTTTCCCTCTAATTTATATTGTTTGGCGTGTCTTTTTCACGAATTTTTAAACTACAGATATGACCCACTATTATTATAAAACACAACAAAGTTTTAATATTTAATCTTATGTTTCACAAATTAAGACTTCATATGCTATATAATTAATAATAAAGGGCAGAGACCTTGATCGGAAGTGAAAAAGGGCGAACGAAAGGGAATAGACCTATGTAGAACTCTATTGTTGTTCCTCAAGGATTACCCTGGATGTTACTTGAATGGATTTACTGGCCTAAATTCATCTTAATTAAAAGTAGGCCCCACTTCCAACGGGCTCGAGTCGAGATGTCAAAATAAAAATAACAAGAGAGGGAAAATACGATCTAATGGACTGTGCACGACCCTCTCTCTGTAACAAACTATTCTCTACTCTTTTTTCCAGTCTTCTTGTGCGCTTTTTTGTTTCGTCTCGATCGTCGTTTCCCAGCTGGCATTGTCTCTCCAGCCAGAATGTTTTTGGAGCCTTCTTTCTCATAAACCTGGAACTAACAAACAACTTTAAATTCATTATTTCGAGTTTTGCAAAATTCCTAACTGTTTTATATTATTTAATTAACCTATGTGACCTATTTGACAGCAATAAATTATTTTGCTATTTATTTCAGGTATTATTTGAAAACTAAAACTATTTACAATACATGATTGGATGAAATATACTGTAGGTGTGACATGGTGCGACTGATGCTCTCACATCCCACTGGTTAACTAAATAAAACAAATAAGAACAAGTTGAGATCTGTTCGGATGTTTACGTGCAAGAAGTCACGTATCCTTTCCTGGGATTTACCTGAGGCCTACTTGAAATTCGTATCATGTCTTCCAAACCCAAACTTATGTTTCTTATTTATATCAAAATTCTACTGCATTTTATATTATTAAGAAATTCCCAATTTTGCAAACCTAAACTAGCTAATGTAAAATTTAACAGCTCAGTCGAAATCTTACGTCATAAAAATCGTTGAAAGCAGTCAACTTCCAAAATCAAACAAATGTGAGGACTAAAGGGACGTTATTTATTTGTAAAACTTAAGAAACTGCTAAATTTCGTCTTCCAATGGCGCATCTCTGAACACCAGAGAAGGTTCGAATACTTACAACAGGTGCGTTCCGCTTGCCAATAAAAGTTTCCGGTTATATTTATCAGTTTGAGTATAAAATCTCGTGTTAGTAACTTGCCTAACTTAATGTTGACAATACGCAGGAAACAAGATTTCACCTGTAAATTTGACCCATTGCGCTAACTCCTGGATTATTATTACCAATACCACTGGGAGTCGAACCCTCCATCTCAGGGTCTTCACTTCGCTTGAGTGAAACGGTGTTACTCACTGAGCGACGAGCGTTGAATGCTCTTTCTTAATCGTGACACTTAATCTTTTCAGTGACCTTATATTTTTGCACGAAATATATAGGATGTTTCACAACCGGTCTGCCATACTTTGGGGGGGGGGGGGTGATTTTGGGGGTGATATCGAGTAAAAAAACTGAATATAACATCGGTGCTATTTCTAACCCTTGCGGAGCTACGGACGTTTTAAGATGTGCAAACAACAAATCCCTACTTGTGTGTAATTTATAGATGGCAGCACTGGTGGTAGTTTTGGTTAACGAAGTTACGAAGACTAATCCTCAGTTTTTCTTTCAGTTGGTTCTGATCTATGGTACGAGACACTGTGTTGCGCTAAGGTGAACAATCAAAAATCAACAGTTCACGCCCGCTGAATACGCTGATATCCATTTCATTTATGGATTCTGTGATGGTTATAGCAGTGCGGCAGTTGAGGAATATCGAAGACGTTTTCCAACCGCCGAATACCGAACAGGCAAGTGTTTAGTGACACACACCAGAGATTAAGGGAAACGGGGACAATTGTTCCACGTAACCAAGAACATGTAGCACGACGGCCCGTTGTTGTGGAGGAGCGCATACTGGACCTAGTACAACATAGCCCAACTACCAGTGTTCGAAGGATTTCTAGACAAAATAGTGAATCCGCATCGCGTGTATGGCGAACCATACATGATGAGGGTTTGTATCCCTATCATTTGCAACGTGTGCAAGCTCTTCAACCGGATGATTACGATAAACGTGTTCAATTTTGCCAGTGGATCGTTATGCATCGTCAAATCCTTAATCGCATACTGTTTAGTGATGAAGCACAATTCATTCGGGATGGAATTAACAATAGACGAAATTCCCACTTGTAGTCAGCCGATAATCCCCACGGTATCATTGAAGAAAACTTTCAACATCGATTCTCCGTGAATGTTTGGTGCGGTGTAATTGGAGATCAGCTGATTGAACCGTTCGTTTTGGAACATCGATTAACTGCTAATATTTCTATGAACTTCCTGACGAACGAATTGCCGCTTTTGATGGAGGACGTGCCCTTGAAGACAAGGCATAGGATGTTCTTTCAGCACGACGGGTCGCCACCACATTTTGGTCGTCATGTTACGGATTACTTTAATCAGAGGTACGGGAATCGTTGGATTGGTCGTGCTGGGCCAATATCGTGGTCCCCGAGATCTCCGGACCTAACCCCGTTAGATTTCTTTTTACGGGGGCCTCATGAAAGAGATGGTTTACAAGACCAAAGTACAAACGAGAGAGGAACTCTTGCGTCGAATTATGGATGCCGCTGATTACATACGAGAACACCCCGAAATGATTCAATAGGCAGTGGACTCTTGTTTGGAACGAGCAAGGCTGTGCATTGAAAACCGAGGCGGACATTTTGAACATTATAAGGTGTATCTTATAAAATGTAGCAATAAATACATCAGATTAATACTCTCGTTTGGGTTTTTACCATGCACCTTAAAACGTCCGTAGCTCCCCAATGGTTGGAAATAACACCGATGTATGAACGTTTTTACTCGATATCATCCACCCCCCAAATCACCCCTCAAAGTATGGCAGACCGGTTGTGAAACACCCTATATATATATATATATAACTGCAATGACCACGCAGTATATTAATGTATAGAAACGACGTAAGTATAGAGGAGTGTTCTGCAATCTGCACACGAGGAAGAGAAATAACGAACAAATGAAAAATGAGGTAACCGCCCGGGAATTACGACTTCTGACTGATCGAGGCCCGTGGTGTAGTGGATAGCATATCTGACCGGCAATCGGAAGATCCTGGGTTCGATTCCCGGGCGGTTACCTCATTTTTCATTTGTTCGTTATTTCTCTTCCTCGTGTGCAGAACACTCCTCTATACTTACGTCGTTTCTATACATTAATATACTGCGTGGTCATTGCAGTTAAATGTACATATTCACGATTTGCGAGGGTGCCCTCTCAAGGCATTGGTTTCTGCCCTATGTAGGAGAATTACGACTTCTGACTGATCGAGGCCCGTGGTGTAGTGGATAGCATATCTGACCGGCAATCGGAAGATCCTGGGTTCGATTTCCGGGCGGTTAGCTCATTTTTCATTTGTTCGTTATTTCTCTTCCTCGTGTGCAGAACACTCCTCTATACTTACGTCGTTTCTATACATTAATATACTGCGTGGTCATTGCAGTTAAATGTGTGTATATATATATATATATATATATATATATATTAGTGGTGCACCGGATATCCGCATCCGCATCAGCACTTCTGACTGCGGATGTTATGCGGATATTACCTCTAATAAATTATGCAATTTACAATTAAATTAGCTTATAAAGTAGCTTATAAGGCCCAGTCATGCACATTTCATGTAAAGTATTAATTATTAATGAACAAACAAATGTATAAACCTTAAAATATAAATACCTGGTAACACAGAAAATTGAATGAAACTTGTTTCATTGAATTTTCTCTGGCTGAAACTCTTGAGAAAGTTATTATTTTTATCATAATGAAAACATTAATATTAATTTTAATTCTTATGCATTGCCTGCCATAATAGTAATATCACAAAATTTGAAAAATTATGTCATGTATTCATAATTCTATATTATATTGATAGATTAACTAAATATCCGCATCCGCATCCGCAGATGTTGAAAAACTGACATCCGGTCCACCACTATATATATATATATATATATATATATATATATATATATATATATATAAGGGTGATTCAAATATGAGGGTAAAAATTTTTTTTTATATTTTAATGTGTTCAACCCTTTAAATGGTTCATTTCAGCATAAAAACAACTACCCTAAAATATTTTAGCAAATTTTTAATTTTTAGGGGTTGCTACCAGCAATTAAAAATTGACAGAACGACTCAAATTGTCAAATTTTTCCAATATTGTTATACAGTTTTCCACACCACCCAGGAGGTACAGTACAAGGCGCATTGTTTTTTTTTAATGTGGAAAGCTACCCGGTAGGTCCTACCATAACCACAAGCATGCATAATTAAACAGCATGATACTTGAGACATTAGCTGTCCTTACTTCATCAATGTTTCTTTTTTTCTATCAGGGTAAACAGCCCTGTAGTTTTTCACTACTTGTAGCAAAAACTTTTTTTGATCTTCGTCATGTGTTAGTAATTTATTATATTCATCCATTAATTTTACTCCTCTTTCCGCTATATCATTCACGACTTTCCACTGTTTGATAGATTTCTTAGCGGAGGTATACTCTTCATCATTATGCCATTCTGTAGCATCTTTGAGTAAAAATTTTGAACTAAATTCTGTTATTGTAAAGACTCTGAGTATTTGATGTGACAAAATCTTCTAATTTCTTCGTTGGAATAAGTGCAGGATCTAGAAAAGCCCGTTTTGCAGGAAGAGTTTCTGTTGTATTTTGCAAGGCCTTTACCATTTTGTTTTTTGTTTCAGTAAGCACTTCATCATCATAAAAGGCCAAGGCTACCAGTTCTTCTGATAGGTACCAGAGGTGACCTAACAGTTTTTTAATAGCAACAGATGCAATTGTGTCATTTGTTTGTTTGTAGACTACAAGATTCTGTAATAATTCCAGATCAAGGCGAGGAGCGCAAGATGGCACAGGAGCTGTAAACCATGCCTTTACATATAATCGAGTAGCAAATAGACAGATGTCTTTTAGTCCTTTTTTGTCTTTTACTGAAATTTTGAATTGAGATTTGAACATAAAAATTTTTAATGACTATATAATTTTGGCCATCCACCTAGCCCGATGAAGTCTCTCTGGATGTTTAAATTTGATTCCACCTTTTGGTTCACCTCCCAAAAAAATAATTGTTAACTGCAATAGTTCTAAGTAATCGTCTCTTGGTTGGAATGTATCTAGTTGATTTGCTGCAAATGTAATTATGTCATCTTTGATGTCATGAATATTTTCATAGATATCTGGATCTGATAATGCTGTTTCGTAGTCTTCCTTATTAATGCTTGACCATTTTGCTCTGAACTTCTTAAAAAGGACTATATCTGGGCCAGAAGATGGTGATAAAGACTTTGAAACAACAGCTTCCAGCATAATTTCAAATATGTGGTGTCGACATGCCAGCCACAATAAATCGTTGTCGAATTTTTGTTCTAGAAGAATAGCTGCACCATTCTAGGACCAGTATTGGTTGCCGTTGTATCGACACATGCATTTATTTGTTCGCAGATGCCCCATTCAAGCGATGTCTGATACACACAGCATTTGCTGTCAGGAGACCAGTACTTGAATCCAGTTTAGGCACACCAAGAAGTTGATCAACGCCTTCTCCTGAAACCAATAAGGGCAGACGGTCAACAATATGCATTCCTGTAATATCTTCAATTAATTTTCCATCCCAGTAAATTGTTAGGGGCACCTCTGGCTTGAATTCTTCTTTCAGGTTCTCTGCAATTTTCTTTCTATATTTTATCTTCTTTCTACGAATAGAAGAGTAGCTAACATTGTACTCTTCTGGATTTTTCCAAGACTTTGAATTGTTGGCATTAAAACTAGAGACGCATTTCTGTCATTCAATTTTGCAACATCAAGACTTCCTAATAATTTATCATCAAACAATTTTCTGCGTTTGCCAACCTTATTTTCCATGTTGAAGGTTGTGCAGCACAGAAACCAGATTCATCACTTTTACTCTCCTCTGATTCTGATGATGTACTGGTGAGTATGACAGCCTCTTCATTCTTCTTTCTTTTGATCTCTTCTTCTGCTTTTCTGCTGCTCTTTGCTCTTTTTTAGCAACAGCCTTATCAATGGTACCCATTTTTCCATGACGTCCTTTCTCACGTTGCATTTTCAAGAATTTCTTATCTTCTATTTTTATAAGCTGCATAGCATTCTCATGAGCAATGTCAAATAAGTTTTCCAGTTTATTTTTCCATTTTCTTCTTTATTATTTAAATTTTGTGATCTTTTCAATTTGCTTGCTTTGTTTTTCTTAAGCAGCTGCCATTTCTTCAGTATTCCTTGAATTTTATCTACTACATGTATTCTTTGTTTTGCTGGTATTCCTGCTTTTTTCCAAACTGCTAGAACATCCGCAGTAGAGCAGCATGATTCTCTAATGCCTTGCTTTTTAATATTTCTGTAGTGCATGAAGAGGGCCATCATTTCCTTCTCTGATGGTAATACGGATGTTTTTAGTACTGTAGAGGGCTGCCCAATTAGCCATACTTCAGTTTCTTTTCTTGTAGAACTTCTCCCAACTGAGCAACTAGGTGATGGTGAGTTAGGCCTAGCTTCCATAATCGATTAATTGGTATCAAAATTACGAGTTCCAAACAACAATTAAAAGCAAGCTAGTATATAAACCATTAATTAAAAATTCTGAAATATAAACAATTAAACATAAAATCATAAGTTGTAAAAACAAACAAATTGAAAAAAAGGGAAACTTTGACGCCTGGTAGCACATAGTAAATTTATTTAAAATTCACCAAATTTGGCATACACTACTTTTTTGTCATGGGGAACAAAAATACAGGTTGAACAATTAAAAAAAAAACTTCAATTTTTTGAATCACCCTAATTATATATATATATATATATATATATATATATATATATGATCTCTACAAACCGACATAAACAAAATTTACAAGTGGACGGAAGACAACAATATGAAGTTTAACACCGAGAAATTTCAGCTATTACGGTACGGAAAAAGAGAAGACCTAAAGTCCATGGAATATTATACCCCAAATGGACAGGAAGTCCAGAGAAATTCCAGAGCAAAAGATTTAGGGGTTGTAATGACAGATGATGCGAAATTTGAAACACAAAATAAGATAGCAGTAAACAGAGCAAAGAGAATAACGGGTCAGATATTGAGAACTTTTAAACGAAGGGATAGGAATGTAATGATCCCTCTACTGAAAACCCTGATAATACCCAAACTGGAATACTGCTCGATCCTAACATCCCCATATAAAAAAGAAGACATGAGACAGCTGGAGGGGATTCAAAGAAGTTTCACAGCCAAGATCAATGGGTGCAAAGAACTAAATTACTGGGAAAGGTTACGAGAACTAGACCTATATTCACTGGAAAGGAGAAGAGAGATACACCATTATTTACACTTGGAAAATAATGGAGAAACTAGTCCCTAATCTTACTCTGAATCCCATAACTCCCCAAACAACGGTGAAAAGTAGAAGCGGTAGACTGTGTCGTATTCCCAAATTGAAGGCGAGAGAGGGAACATCCTTAACCCTGAAAGAAAATAGTTTTGTAGTGAGAGGACCAAAACTATTTAATCAGTTGCCCAAAGACCTAAGAAACACGAAGGGAGTTGCAGTGGAAATCTTCAAAAGAAGACTTGACGCCTGGCTCAGAACAATCCCCGATGAGCCGGGCGTACCTGGCTATGTGAGGTGGAGAGCGCAAGAATCCAACTCACTACCTCACCAGGTCAACTCGAGAGGAGTGTATGCTGATCGACCCAGAAACATACGTTCTCTAAAGGATAAAATCACATCTGTGTGCCAAAATCAGTACCAATGTGTTAAAGAATGTTCAAACATCATGCATTCAACGCGTCAGAAAGTGTCTCCAAGTGGAAGAGTGGAAGGCCACCAATTCGAACATTTATTATAATTTAATAAAATGTGCCTATGGTTCCTGACGTTTGTGTCACCCTGTATATATGTATATATATATATATATATATATATATATATTATATATATACACCAGGCATGGGGACGAGGCAGAGGACATACATTTTTCAAAGGCCTCGACGCCGAGGCCTTTTTAGGGGAGGCCTCACGAGGCTTTAAGATTGTTAGGCTGAAGTATTTGCACCCAGACGTGTGATATTATTTGGATGCAAATAACAAATGCGATATTTGCCCCTCTGGGTGCAAATACTCATTTCGAAATCTTTTACGAATAAGTTCCTCCGTGCTTTGGGAAGGCTCAACAATCTAGCCTAGCCTAGGCCTAGAGCTATTCCAAAGATAACCTACCGTAGCCTCACACTAGCCTGGATCTCTTCTTTTTTTTAAATCCATAAGAAAAAGCAAGATTCTACTCAAAATTAATAAACAAAGACATAGCTCACTTCACTTACCTAATAAAAAGGAATTATTAAGCATTAAACACCTTCATCTCTCACACGCGGCCACACCACAACACTCACACGCTGTGTGCTTACACTTGCCTGGTCCCACAATCAGACACAGTTGCCAGAACAAGATTTCCTGGGCACCACACATTAGCCCAATAACTTTTTATTTCTCATTTCATGCAGTTCTTATTTCTCATTTTAATATACCCGCAATATTTCAAGTATTTATGATAATATGGAAAGTTATGAAGTGAAGATGATCTAGCAAAATATTTCAATATCGTATTAACTCACTGAGTGTTGATTGTATAATTTCTGAATGGCTACAGTTATTAGCGACTCTAGCGAGCATTGCAAACAGAGCTACATTTGGAGATGGAGATGCCTCACGAAAGTCACGAGGCCTTTCCATTTTTCAGATGGCCTCGAGGCCGAGGCCGATACCTACAAAATATGCCCGAGGCCCCATGTCTGATATATATATATATATATATATATATATATATATATATATATATATATATACGTGTGTATATATATATTAGGTCATCCCATAAGTAATGCGGCATTTTTTAATTTTTTTTTTTCCCATTTTTATCATTATTTTTACGGATAGAAATCAAACAACTCTTTGAAGTTATTTATATTTAAATAAATATTTATTTAAATATAAATAACTTCAAAGAGTTGTTTGATTTCTATCCGTAAAATAATGATAAAAATGAAAAAAAAAAATTAAAAAATGCCGCATTACTTATGGGATGACCTAATCTTCAATACTATAATAAGAGAGCCGTCCGTCCGTCCGTCCGTCCGTCCGTCCGTCCGTCTTGTGAGAAAAATTGTGAGAAAAAAATTCAGAAATTGTATTACGGGCGGCGATGTGAAGCTCAAAATTTTCATGACTGTGTTCTTTTCTGTAGTTTAGCCTGTCTGTTTGTCTGTTTGTGAAAGTTATCCCGGGCAGTAATGGGGAAGGGTGGGGGTGGGGGTAATGGGGGATGGGTGGGGTAATGGGGAGGGGTGGGGTAATGGGGGAGGGGGTTAGCCCCCAAGTTGCATGAATGGGGGTGAGGAGGTTTTGGGAGATACCAGATTCAGAAATGTTGAAAAAAATGTGAAGCTCAAAATTTTAATGGGTGGGTTTTTTCTGTAGTTTAGCCTGTCTAACCGTCAGCGAAGCGACGGGAACTGTACTAGTATATATAATGTAACATGCCCAGCCAGGGACCCCCTTGCTATCGGTTGTGAAACTTCTTTAAAAATTAAGATTTTTTTAAATCAGTTTACACCCAAACATAGCTAGAAGACTGTGGATTGATTATTTTTGGGTATCAGTATGTCATTAATAATGTTGAAAAAAATATTTATATTTAATAAAAAATGGATAAAGGTCAATGGTGCGACCTGATGTCTCGCCATCGACACGTCTGTAAATTAAGTTCTTATTTTATTTAATTTTAAACTACCCGGGCCTGCCATCGAAAGCTATTTTATTTTTAGTCACACCGAATATTTACCCGGCTTCGCTATCAAGCTCGTGGGTCTGGCATCGACCTCATGGGTCGATCGTAGGCCCAATAGCCCTTTTCAAAATTTCACTACTGCATGCGGTACCACGTGGAATCACATCTAAGATCATAGACTTAGTATTCACTCAAATACCAACTAAAATTTACTGTATATACATATTACTCTGCACATTCTGCTATCCATTTCTTACCTATTTGCACCCAAATACAGAGCGGAAGTTATACTGGAAATGGAAAATTTTTGAAAAACTCACCAAGGAAAAAATACACACTCTTCTGACAAAGGCCGGGAGCGCACTGAAATATTTCAACCTCGCACTTCGTTTCCAGTGGTACAGAATCTACCTCTTCTCTCATTCTAGTGTTTGTTTCATTTCTAAAGTATGGGGCACACTCTTCGCGTATTCAAAAAAATAAAAATTGTGTGCGTGTGTGTAAATTCCTTCTTTTGTTATTTCCTGAATTTGTTTACTACTGTACTACCTTCAGATCACTGAATTCTCTTCAGAATCTTTTGCCTGCCTGTTAGATTGGAAAATTAATTTGGTGAGAAAATTTTTATAGATATGGGCACAATCTTCATGGCTGTTCTATATGCAGGGGTAAATTTCCTGAGTAATTTTTTAGTGTTATCTCCTCCAACCCTTTAGTTTGCAGATTCTGCGTAAACTAACAAGAATTACGTAAGGAGATGATTTTGCGAAAGATAAACTTCGAAAAAAATGGCAGAAGCAAGGCCGCTGAATGAGAAATTTAGTGTTGTCAGCAAGGTTCAACTCACTGCAGGATTTTATAGAAAGTTCGGACTAGAGTTTTGACCCATGTCGGAAATCACGCGTAGACATTACAGTGAATCTCCGATCAGCCGTCTCTCCCGCCCCACTTGCCTTTTCGGGGGATCGACCGTTTGAGCCAGTTCGAAATAGCTCGGCCAAGACAACATAAATCTTGCTTAAAAGCAGTTACATCTAATAGATTTTCCACTTTAGAGCCAAAGCAGAAAGACACGTAAGAGATTAAGTTAGGTGGCGACTCCATTATTCGAGGGCAATTACAGGAGTTTTGCGGCAGGAACCAACTCGGAGAAGGAGATACTGCTATCCTGGAGCCCGTGTTGACGAAATCAATGATTCCATAGACGAGTTTGGTAAAGATGCTGCTGCTGGTTTGAAGAATCCTGGATTTTTTACCGGTTATTTTTCTGGGTTATCCATGGAAATCATAGTGAACATCTACAAACTCAAAAAACTTTGCGAGTTAGTTTCCATTAACATTATTATTATTTTTGTATCAGAAATGGTTTGATCACAATAAATTTTTGAAATTGTATACTTCTTTTATAATCACCCTGTAGAAAAACACAAGCGGCTGATGCAGACTCTAAAGGATAGGACTAAGTTAATTTTTTCAGGAATTCTTCCCAGAATATCAAGATCCGACGACTTTTTCAGCAGAGCTACCTACATGAACAGTAGTCTTAAGTCTCTGCCAACAGGAAAATGTTGAGTTCGTCGATTTGTAGAGGAATTTTTATAATACAAAGGATTTATTGCTGCATAATGCGATTCACCTGAATGGTGTAGGAGCAGCTCGTCTTGGTAGATTATTTCATAGCTCTGCGATGGCTTTTCAGGCAAAATATGGCGAAATTCCTTCGCAAGCCAACAGCCGAACAAAAATTTTCCTTGCAGTGAGCGACTGTTTCCACGAAGAACCTCGAGATTCTACTACGTTACTGAAAATTTTATAACTATATTTTGCATTAACGTTCGAAGTTTAAGATTTAAATTTGATGAACATTTAAATACTATTAGGCTTCACCAAAAATTTGAGGATGTAGCAATTACTGAATCATCGTTAAATACAGAACGTACGGATTTTCTTCGAGAATATCATACCCCTAGTTATGAGATATTCGCCAATGATAAAATAGAAAGGAGGAGTGTTGGTACTCTATTATACATTCACTCACATTTAAAACCTGTAATTAAAAATCTGCAAAAACTGGCAAAATAAATGCGACATCCATTGAAATTAAAGACAACTCAGGAAAGAAGTTAATAATAGGTTTAGCATATACGGGGCTCCAATAAACCTTAGCTCCCCCGCCCATGGCCTAAACCATTAGAGGTACAGTAAAACTAAACATACCTTACAAAAGAGAATTTAATCCTGCATTTAATGAGAAACAATTAAAACTTGGTGTTCCCGCCATTGGCCTCCAAGACAGCCTGAATTCGCTTTGGGTAGCTTGCCAAAAGTGACGTGAATAGATCTTGATCGTTACGCAAATTTGCTAAAACAGTTTCAATGTGTTGAGTCATTGTATCCTTCGAAAATCGATTTCCTGCAGGTTCTTGAAACAAGAGACATTCAACCTTGTCCTTTATAACTGATCCAATGTGTTCACAGACGTTCAGGTCAGGAGAATTTCCTGGCCATTCTTCATTTCCAAAGAAATCGATCTCATGGTTCCGCAACAACTGTTGAGTGGCTAGTGCCTTAAAGCAGGGGGCCTTATCGTGCAGAAGTGTGACCTGATCGACATCCGTAACATTGTTTGGGTTTCTTAGAAAAGGAATGACATGCTGGGATAAAATAATATCACGAAAACACTGTCCATCCCAACTCTGACCATTTGGCTTCAGCACCCACATGAGCTTCTTTGCAGTGAACAAAACAAACACACCAACACAGTCTGGACTTTTTAATAATTCGCGATAATGTTCATTGTCATCGATTTCATCTGGTGTTGTGCCCACACTCGATCATTTTGGTAGTTAGGCCGACGTGTTACGTAAACAAAAAATTCATCGGAGACAGCTAAATGCATGAAATCATCCACATCCCAATCTTCAAGATAATGGGCAAACCACATTCTGTCATCGATGTTAAGTTGAGTTTTTCTTGGCTTTGGAAGTTCATGCCAAGGCTTTAAACCTTGCCTATGACGGTACAGTCGAATGATCTCACCACTAACGATCTTTCCTCTCAACACTTCGATCTCTCTAGAAAGTTTAGCACAGCTGTTTTTCCGCTTACGCGTACGCTTTCAATGATGTCCTTTGTTTCCTGAGAGAGTGGCAAATTTGGGCGCCCAGATTTGGTTGTATCCATTTCACATTCATCCAAAGTTTTATTCCAATTTCTTTTGACGAAGTCCTCACTTCTTCGCAACTTTTTGGCAACCCATGAACGTGTTATAAAGGTGGCTCCAGCATCAGGAGCTTCCCGAAATGTTATTGCTCGTATGCGATCTATCACACGTTGCCTCTCCGAGTCACCAATTAATTGAGAAGCCATTATATTATCACTTTATCAGCTAGAGTAATTTTAATACCTGAAATAAATAAAGAATTTTGTATATTTTTATAATCACTAAAACCTATTTCGATATAAGTAAACATGTAAGCTGCAAATGGGGGGGCTAAGGTTTTTTGGAACCCCTTATAGACCTCCCTTTAAAACTGTTAATGGTGACAACAGACTTCAGGAACAATTTTTTATGTAGGTAGTGAACATGATGCGATAATTATGTTAGATCTTAATTTACTTTGCCGAGAGTTGGGTGGTCTTTTCAATCTAATTCCGGTCGTCGATTGAACGAGAGTTTGCACGAAAGTTCACCTTTTCAATGGTCAAAGATCCCACTAGCGCTATGGTCACATCGAATATGAGGAAGTGCTAGCGCCAGTGCCAAGTGAGCGGAGGGGAAACGAGGGGAGTGAACTAAGGGGAGTGAGGGGAAAAATGAAAAAAAGGAAAATTTTAACCTCTCAAAGAAGGGTGGGGGGATGATTAGGGGGAAGGGTGATAAGATAAGGAGGATGGTGATGGGGGAAAATAAATAAATATAAATATGTACATGTGCGTGACGTTATACTACGAACTGTAGCGAAATTTAACAAACAAACAAATGCAACTGCACGAACGCGCTTGGACGAGACACGGTTGGCTGCAACGTGTGCGTTTGGATGAGATTCAGAGGCTACCCTCTCAATCAACTGATATAATTGTGGGTGGAGAATAAATCACGCTTCTCCAAGACTAACTAACCTAACCCACGTGTATGTATATGACGGTTAATGCCAATAATAATAATAATAATAATTATTGGGTTTGTTTAACCTCCTTCGCAACATCTAAGGTCATATGACGGAGGGGACCTACAGCTTTTCGTGGGATCCGAACCACGGGTCGCTACATAATCTGGACGCGGAGGACGGTCTCCCATCCAACTACTACCCAGACCCAATGTCGCTTAACTTCGCTGATCAACGGAAAGAGCCTCTTCCCGTTGTAACACCTTTTCCGAAGAGATATTACGACATTGGCTACGACGTAGCCCGGTTAATGCCAAGATGAGTCATCTAAGCAGTAAGCACCCTCTGATCCATTCTTATCTCTTTTTAGACACCTTTGTAAATATAAGATTTCCTTAGGGGTGGGGGATAATAAGGGGAAGGGGTATAAGATAAGGGAATGCGGAACGTAATTATACATATATCTATCTATCTATCTATCTATATATATTATGGAAGAGACTAGTCCTACCAATAATAGAGTATTGCTCAGTACTCACAAGCCCATACAGAAAACGAGACATTTCGAACATTGAAGCTGTACTGTACAATGGACTTTTACGTCTAAGATAGAGGAAACGGAAGGTGAAGACTACTGGTCTCGACTACAATCACTGGAACTCTACTCTCTCGAAAGAAGGCGGGAGCAGTACACAATAATATACGTATGGAAAATACTTGAGGGCTCTGTCCCTAACCTTAGATTTTGTACGGTCCCATCTGCGGTGGGACAAGGGGCCATGAAAACGAGGATGGAAAATACTCTCAGAATACGAGGCCCAAAGCTTTTCAATGTCCTACCAAAAGAAGTGAGGAATCTCCAGCACACCGACCTGAATAACTTCAAGAACCAGCTGGACAGATTCCTGGGCAAAGTCCCTGACCAACCATGCGTGGCTGGCTACGAAGGCAGGAGGAGATCAGACAGCAATTCTCTCCTTCACCAAATCCTTTAAATGAAGTGGGATGCTGCAAAGGGGTTGTCCGTAGGTCGATCCTGAACCGTCATTCGAAGTCACCTAAAGTATATATATATATATATATATATATATATATATATATATATATATAATATATATATATATATATATACTGTGTATATGATGACTAATGCCAAGTTGAGCCATAACAAGGTGAGTCATCCAAGGAGCTTCTCATCCCCTTTTCTCTTCTTCTTACCTGTGCAAACATAAGGCGTGCTGAGATACGTGTATATGCCCTCACACACACACACCACACACACACACATAAAGCGCGTGTAGCTTAAATATTTGTGTATGCAGGTAAACAATGCACTCTTAAGTTATTGTAAATAACATTTTTGCTCTTGACAATCTAATTGTTTCATACTAGAGCCAAATATTTTTTATAAATTTATATTAAATTTTTTTGATCAAATGTAGAATTCGGACCCCAGCCTTCTTCAATTAGCTTTATAAGGCTAACTAACGAAAATATCACGACCTAACCTAACCAATCGTTAGGTTAACTGTACGCCCTTGACGATTGGTTAGGTTAGGTCGTGATATTTTCGTTAGTTAGCCTTATAAAGCTAACTAAAGAAGGCTGGGGTCCGAATTCTACATTTGATCCAAATTTTTAATATATAAATGATAAATTATCATCTTATTTCCAGTTGTTTTACTGTTCTGTAAGTTCACAATTCTTTGTATCTTAACCTAGGTTTGAGCAGGTGTAGGGCCATATGATGAAAGTTCTTTGGTCAGATTTTCTAAAAGACCTGTATAACTTGTACACTTTACATATCTTATATATCTGCTTTCATTCAATAGTATGTGTTTAGTCCAACCTTAAGCTGAGTTAATCACATCACTTAATGCACTGAATTAACCCTAGTTGGTACTGACTTCTCTGGCTATTGAAGTTTTCTCCATGGCATAAGTGAAGGAAGTGAATCAAGAGAAGCTGTTGACCATTTTGTGTTTATAGTTCATAGAATGCTACAAGAGTGTCCCAGAAGTCAATAAGTTGAATTTGCATATGTAATGTAGCTTCTGATTTTACTAAATATTTTTATTAAAGAACTGTTTTGTATATTTGCTAAGTTGATTTGGTTTTGCAATGGAATAATTACTAAGTTAAGAGTCATCTTAAGCGTTATCTACCATAAGGAAGATGAGAGAAGCAATTTGAGACCTTGATTTGTTTTAAGTTTAATAAATCACACAAAAATGAGAAAAAATGTGATAAGGAACACGAGTGGTGTTGCGGTAGATATCTTCAAAAGCAGAATAGACGCCTGGCTGGAAACAATGTCAGATTAGCCGGGCGTACCTGGATATATGAGGCGCAGAGCAAAAGAAACCAACTCTCTACTTCACCATGCCAACTTGAGAGGAAGGGGCGACAAGCTTGACCTTCATGAAATGAGGAATCATTTGAAAGGTTGAAAGGTTGAAAGTGATGAGATATAAAATTCATGAAGCTGGGCACTCTGATGGGGCCCAAGGAGTATGGAAATATAAAAATGCTGTTATAAGGAAAATTTAAATAGGTCCATAAAATTTTAGATCTTACATTAGCCTCAGACAAATTCTCCTTAAAGAAACCAGGTGTTTGATGTATGTGAAAGATAAGTGAATGTAAATAAAAGAAAGGTTCCTGCTGGGAGAGGAGAAAAGAAAGGAGAAAGTTGAGAGGATGTAAATGAAATTAAGTACTTGGAGTAATCATGTCATAGGTGTGATAAAAATCCTTCTGGGAAGAAGGAGATCGCTCAGCGGATGCAGCATGAAATTTACAGAAAGGTTTATTGGTGCCAACATTGTGAAATAAGTTTGAGTGTGGGTTGGGTTTGGTCTGATATATTAAGAATGAATTAACACCAATTCAGAATGGTAGTATTAAATCAGACAACAATTCTTTGAAGTAACAATTCTTAGACCACAGAATATTTAGAAAGATTTTCATTTTGAAATTAAAATATTATTAGAAAATAAAAATTACAAGAAAAACGAAAATAAGACAAGGAAAGACATGCATATGTAAAATATCAGAATGGACAATATTATTACAATAATATTAAAATGGGTAATTTTATTAATTTAAAAGTTTAAAAACTAATTCGCAATAAAATTATAATAACTTTCGCAATATAATACCCACACCCACACTGCACGAACATCTTATACAATGACGCATATTTACTATCTCTCATGTACGTATAATATTAATTTCTTTGATTGGTAATGGTATAATACCTTCAATAATAACTTTGCATTTGTCATATCGATAATGATAATTTAAGATTAACACATACTTTAACTATTAATGATATTTATTTATTAATTTATTATTAATTAATAATAACTATCTGTTTTATTTTTAATAAGAACCCAGTGAAGCTTTAAACTTCAGGGCAAAATTAAATAAAATAAATAAATAAATAAATAAATATTCCAGCTTCACAATTATTTATGTCATTATAAATTGCAAAACAAATGTATTTATTTTATAATTAGGAAAAGTTATTCAATTCAATTCTATTCAATATCTACTGCCTTATATATTTTTGGTTGTTTGGTTGAGGTAATTAGCACTTAGCACAGGTCCAGTGGGAAGTGGGTCATATATTCAAAGAATTCTATAGTCGAAGAAATGTTATGTCGAAGAATTATTATATCGAAGAACTGTTTTTCGGAGAATTTATCGTATAAGGGTGAAAAAGGATATAATGATAGAACATTAATTATGAGTTATTTCACATAACTCATATAACATGGAACGTTTTATAAGGAAATAGCAGGGAAGTCAACTTCTTCATTGTTTGTTATAATGATAAAAAGGTGTATTGTTGCCAACACTGATGTAAAGAAGTAAGATATTTGCTTGGTATGATAATTATAATTTAAGAAACATAATTGGTAAACATCGGTTTGACTGTATAAGAACTGGGGATATTTGAGGAAAGGTGTTGAATGAAAAGTCATTGTTATGGTCATCCATTGGTGAACTTTATGTATCTTTGTGTAATTCATTTTGAGCATTTTTGTTCTCAAGTTCAAACAATGCACTCACCCATGCGGAAGGTGAATTGGGCTATTAGGTAATGTGTGTGTGTGTGTGTGGTGTGTGTGTGTGTGTGTAGGAGAGAGAGAGGGCATATACACGTATCTGAACAGGCCTGTTTGCGCAGGTTCGAGAAAGAGATAAGAGGGGATGAGAGTGTCCTTGGCTGACTCACCTTGACATTAGTCATTTTATATTTATATATTAGGGCCATGCGAAGCTTCGAAATTCGATTTTATTTCGAATCAGGAGAGAGGATTCGATTTGACTCGTTAGCTTAGGCTCTGATTCTATATTTTCGAATCTCCATTAAGTCCGGTAAACAACATTAGTGATGTTGTTTTGAAGAACACTTTCGTAAATAAACACTTTTCTTTTTACTTAGATTATAATTCAATCTATATACTGAGACCAATCTCTTGTGCAATAACACTTTTATCATACTTTAACACCATTGTTTCTCCTGATGATCAAATACTTACTACGTTTTTTTAGAAAGATTTACTTTGTCCTTTGTCCTCGAGGAGATTTAATTAATTTTATGCTTATTACTAATTGTGTGTAGAAACACTCTAATCTATATGTGTACAGTTGATTCGATTCGAGATTCGATTCGATTTGAATTGTTTGGGATGATTTGATTCGAGATTCGATTAAAAAAAAAATTGTAATTCGCAGGGCTCTAATATATATATATATATATATATATATATATATATAATATATATATACATATATAATTACGCTCCCTATTCCTTATCTTCTGCCCTATCCCCTTAATATCCTTAACCCCTAAGCACGTCTTATATTTACCCAGGTGTCGTATAAGAGGTAAGAGGGGATCAGAGGGTACTTGGATAACTATTTGGCATTAGTCATCATCTATATGCAAACACGTGGGTTAGGTTCGTTACTCATGGGGAAGCGTGATTTAGGATCCGCCCTCAATTATGTCACCTGATTGGAAAGAGTTGCCTCTTACTTTCGTTCAAACGCAACTGTTACGCGCACACGTTGTAGCCACTCGCTTCCGTCCAAGCACACCCATCCATGCGTTCATGCAGCTCCATTTGTTTGTTTTTTTATTGATAACGCTAAATTTCGCTAAAGTTCATAGTATGACGTCACGCACATGTATATATTTATATTCATTTACTGTTTTCCTTATCACCATCCTCCTTATCTTATCACCCTTCACATTTGTCTTCCCCCCCACCCTCTTTGAGGGATTATAATTTTGCTTTTCACCCTTTTCTACTCTTTTACCCTCACTCTCGTTGGTGGCATTTCCTCGTTTCCCCTCCCCCTCCCCCTTTCCTCTCACTTCACACTGGCACTCCCTTATACTCGATGCCCCAATAATACTCTACTAGAGCTCTCAGCATTCTAGATTTATTTTTAAGTACAGACCTACTAAGTTTATTGCTTCGCCTTCTCAATAATTTGTATGCATTTTTTATTAGACATTATTTGTTTCTTTAAATTTGATGTGCACGTTCCTTTTTAACGTTAAACTACGTTTAATTTCAGCATTCCACCATTTAGGTTTAACAGACTTCGTCAATCTCTTTTTACATTATGGTATATTACTTGATTCTAAATGTTTAAAAAATAAGTGTTAAAAGAATTCCATGTACCATTAATATCATCTCGCAATAAAGTCTCATCCCAATTACGGGTCATAATTTTGTTTCATGTCACGAAATTTTAGCTCTTCTAAAATCCAAAACGTATTCCAAACTATTCGGATTATAAACATTAACTTTAATTCGAAATATTATTTGCCTTTGATACCATGTGGAAAAATAGACTCGTACAGAGATATTATCAGTTAGGTGTAGGAATTTCAAAAGACGTTACAAAAAGTGCCCTATACAAGATTATTAGGCAAACTTCATTCTCACAGAATTGATGGTAATGTTCTCAAATGAATCGAAAAATTGCTCAGCGGACGTAAACAAAGAATGGTCATTAATGGCAAAGCGTCTAACTGGAGAAATGTAACTAGCGGCGTGCCTCAGGGATCAGTTGTGGGACCAGTTCTTTTTATTATCCATATTAATGACATCGACATAGGAATTAACAGTATAACAGCATAACCTCATCAAATTCTTAGGTTTAAGTTATTGATAGAAAACACTAAGAATAGTAACGTAATAGAAGTCCCTGATTTTCGTAGGGCTAATTTTGATAGTTTTGCGGATAGGATGAGAGTAGTGGACTGGGATAACTTATTTATGGGTAATGACACAAATTTGCATTGGGTGGCGTTTAAAGAAAGTTTTAGGAATATTGAAAGGGAGTTTATTCCTCGTAGGCCCAAGCGCGCTAGAAATCGTGGTAGGCCGAAGTGGTGGACTAGGGAAATAGGCGAGTTCATAAACGAGCGTAATAGAGCGTATAGACTTAATAAGCGCAATGGCACGGCAGCTAACTTTAATAGATATATCGAGCTTAGACGTCAGGTTAAAAGATCAGTTAGGAATGCCAAGCGTAATTTAGAGATACTTATAGCTGCGGAGAGTAAACAAATCCAAAAACGTTTTTTGAATACGTTAATAATCGTAAGGCGATAAAAGATAACATAGGCCCTCTAGTGGATGTTAATGGCGCTTTGGCTTCTGACCCTAAGGCGATGGCGGGTATTTTCAATAACTTTTTTGCGACAGTTTTTACCATAGAAGACGTAAATAATGTCCCCGACGTGGACGATATCGTTCCATTTAGTAGCGAGACTATTTTGGATGAAATAATTGTTTACGAGGCTGAGATTGCGCATTATATCGATAGGCTAAAAGTTAGCAAGGCTCCAGGCCCTGACGCTTTTTATCCCAGACATTTGAAAGATTTGAAAGACGTTATTGTAGGCCCCTTAACGAAGATTTTTAATCAGTCACTCGAAACGGGGATTATTCCTGAAGACTTCAAATTAGCTAACGTCACGCCTATTTTTAAAAAAGGCGATAGCGCAGTAGCTAGCAATTATAGGCCCATTAGCTTAACGTCAATTGTCGGTAAACTTTTGGAATCCGTAGTTAAGGATCTTATCATCGATCACTTAGAAAGTAGAGATTTGATTAATAGTAGTCAGCATGGGTTTCGACGCCATAGGTCTTGTTTAACTAATTTGTTAGAATTTTATAACGAAATAGTGCGCGAATACGATAGGCATAGAGCGGCTGACGTTATTTATTTAGATTTTAAAAAGGCGTTCGATACAGTTCCGCATAGGAGACTAATTGCGAAGGTCAAAGCGCACGGTATACGTGGTCAGGTAGCTAACTGGTTAGAAGAATGGCTTCGTGCTAGGAGACAGAGGGTCGTAGTTAATGGTAGTGAATCGGGATGGTTAGATGTAGGTAGCGTGTCCAACAGGGTTCAGTGTTAGGCCCATTGCTATTCGTAATTTACATTAACGACATAGATGTAGGATTTACTAGTAACGTGTCAAAATTCGCGGACGATACTAAAATAGGTGGTAAGGTTGTTAACGAGGACGATAGTAATAGGCTCCAAGACGATGTAAATAGGATTATGGAGCGGACAGATAAGTGGCAGATGCAATTTAACGTAGACAAATGTAAAGTTTTGCATATAGGTTCTCGCAACAATAATTACACATACACGATGGATGATAGGGAGTTAGCGAGCGTTGACGAGGAAGTAGATTTAGGCGTACGCGTATCTAAGGATTTAAAGGTTAGGATCCAGTGCCTGGAGTCTTGCGCAAAAGCTAATAGGATGTTAGGCTTCATAGCGCGTAATTTCGAATTTAAATCGAAGGATATTATATTGCCCCTCTACAAGTCCCTAGTCAGGCCTCATTTAGAATATGCCGTTCAGTTTTGGTGCCCGTATTTGTGTGAGGATATTGATAGGTTAGAAAGGGTTCAGCGTCGTGCCACGAAACTGATTCCGTCATTGCGCAACAAGCCTTATGAAGATAGGATTAAAGAGTTAGACCTGTATTCACTCGAAACTAGGAGATTAAGGGGGGAGCTTATTGAAGTTTTCAAAATCGTTAATAACATCGATAACGTAAATTTTGACAAACTGTTCACTTTCGATAATAGTAATACTCGTAATAACAGATTTAAGTTGCGTGGCAGACGTTTCATTACTAATATCGCTAAAAACTTCTTTACGTTTAAAGTAATTGATAAATGGAATAATCTTCCCGCGTCGGTCGTTCACTCTACCAGCGTTAATGTTTAAGAACCGTTTAGATAGGCATTTTAAAAATATTAACGTTGTTTAAAATAAAAAACAATTAGTAACAGGAGCTCTAGGGGTGGTGGTCGAGGATGAGTCTGTTGACGATTAATGCCAGCTTGTGACATGCCAGCGTGTGATGCCAACAATAAAAAAAAAAAAAAAATTAGACTAACATGAACGTAGATGTAGCTCGTAGCGTAAACTAACCCACTTTTTGTTTAACTTTACCTTTTTTTTTTCTTAACCTCTCCTTACTTTGCATGTCTGTAACTCTCTTTTCTTGCATGTTTGTAGTTTGCATGGTGTGACAGTGAGTTAAGACTGTTTGCATGGTTTGTAAGCGTTCTTATTTTACTTCTTTTCATCTTTCACCCCTTTCCTATTCTCTCCGACTATTTTTCTGACTTGTCTGCAGTGGCCGGCGGATGATGATGGTGAGTCTTTTTTTTCTCTTTTTCTGAATAAATGTTAACCCACGAGTGATAGGTGTTCCTCCTTACTTAACCCCTTATTCTCTTCTCTTCTCTTAACCCCCTACTCTTTCCTTTCTCTCGGGCTAACCTTAGAGCGGATCTTAGGGTCTTTGTTAGTCTTAGCTTCTGTAGATTTGTAGATCTGTAGATAACTTCAAAATTTGCGAATGATACCAAGCTTGGTGGACGAACAAAATCACCGGCAAAACGTTTGCAAATATAAGTTAGTCGAGGGGCATAAATTTGACAAATGAATAATATATGTATATAAATAAATGTAAAACGTTGGACATCTTTTTTTATGTAGGAAGGAGGGGGGAAAGGGCGAGCGCCCTCATAAACGCAAAAAGGCCCCCCCCCGCTTATATAAGAAGGAAAGAGCCAAAATCAAGGTCTTTGAGGTCCATGATGCCATTTTTATTTTTTTATATAAATTTTTAAAAGATTGTGTAGTGTGTAAAATCCATGTATGTGTAGTGAAGAATAGAGGGAGAAGTGTGCTTTTAAGAGCATTCTGGACTGCTCACAGGGTAGATGAGACAGAAAAAGATCAGCTAAAGAGGACAGTCTCAGAAGAAACGCACTCTCTGTCTTCTGCCTAACGTTCCCTCCCCGGAGTACTTTTCTGGTCGATTGGTGTCTACAATCTCCTTGAATCTGTAAAAACAATATAAAGAAAAATATTCTATGCGCGACAGGACACTAACGAGTGTTAGGGAAGAGAAAGATTTAGGTATTATTGCTAACACTCTTGAACAGAGTAAGTATAGAATCAATGAAAGCAATGTTGGAAAAGCAAATAGAGTCTCAGGATTTATTGGTAGATCATTTGAATTTAAGTCGGAGAAAACAATGCTAACATTATATAATTCCTTAGTACGTCTCCACCTGGAATGCTGCGTTCAGTTCTGGTCCCCATATTTACGACAGGACACAGACAAATTGGAGAAAGTGCAGCGACTGGCTACAAAGATTGTTCCCAAGGTGAGAAACAACTCATACGCTGCCCGTTCACAAACGTTAAATTTATTCTCATTTGTAAAAAAGGCGAATTCGAGAAGATTTAATCCAGGTGTTTAAAATGATTAAAGGTTTTGATAACTTCTAGGCCGAAAAGTATTTCAATTTCAGAAATGCAGATAGAAGTCGCTGTAATGGTCTGAAATTAGTCGTTAAACATTTTAATTCTAATGAAAAAGCATTTTTCCTTCAATCGCATAGTTAATTTGTGGAATAGGTTGCCAGCCAGCGTAGTCCAAAGTAATTCGATCGAGTCCTTTAAAAAGAGACTAGATGCTTATCTTGCCTTAAATCCCCAGTTAGAAGCATTTGTTAGTGCATAAAAGTATTGTGGAAATTTCACTCGGATTCTCTCTTCTTTGTTTCAAAATTTTCACTCGGATTCTCTCTTCTTTGTTTCAAAATTTTCACCTACCTTTAAATTTCTCTCCATTTTTTAACCTCCCTTCCTTGCTGTGCTTTAAAGTTTCATTTGTCTTTAAATCTTTTTTCTATCTTTTGACCTTCTTAAGCAGACGGTCTCGTAGATACCAGCCGGTCTGTTGCTGTTTAGTGTCCTTTGTATTCCTTTGTATTCTTTTGCCTTGCTCACCTCTTCTTTCCAGGGAATCGAGTTTCCGTAGTTGAGACCAGTATTCTTTATCTTTCGTTTTCGCTATCTTAGACGTAAAAATCCCTTGTTTGCATTATGTTTGCAATGTTTAGTTTTCTGTATGGGCTTGCCAGTACTGAGCAATACTCATTTATGGGCAGGACTAAACTCTTCCATATTATTGCCATGATGTTTGTTTTTCTGCTGTGGAAGCTCCTCCAGATAATTCCTATTATTTTTCTATCTGTTTTAATTTTAATGTTCTTTTGTTCTCTGAATTCTGCATCCGATAGCATACAGTATATATACTTTGATGGATTCGAACAACGGTTTAGGATCGACCTGCGGTCGACTTCTCTATAATATCCTGCCTCATTTGCAGGATTTGGGGGAGAAGAGAGTTGTTTTCCACTCTTATCCTTCCCTCATAGCCAGCTACGAATGTCTAATCAAGGACTTTGCACAAGAACATGTGCTGTCGCATATACACCCGAATACAAAAAGCGAGTCCACGTCAGAAATAAATAAATGCAGAATATAAAACATGACGACGTTAACATCTAAATTAGTTGGCATGGAAACATTACGTATGTACGGTCAGCGGTGCATACAATTCTGGAAAAAAGACAGACAAATTGTAGATACTTTTTGAAATACCCTCATATATTGCGTCATAGCAATAGTAGAAATTTGTGCGTAACTATTATGATTTTATACCCATTTGACATTTGGCACGTCCCAGCTAGAAATGTTTCAGAACTAAAAATATCGTACATATGAAAATATTGTGGAGTTTATAGGTTATATTATATAAGGGACGCCGAGGAGGCAGACAGAACTTAATTAAATCCAATCTTGAATCGTTTAACTGGAATAATGTCGAATCCGAGTGAATTCCTGATCGATCCAGTTCACGTACGTCATTATAATATAGGAATTCTATTTAATTTTCGCTTAAATTATCCTCCCAAATAAAATATTACAAGTACATAAATTTAATAATGTAGATGATATTACTGCACATTTTATGTACACAGAGAAGAAAGGATATCTTTTTTCAAAGCAAATGCTTTACTATATTCCAGGTGATAGCGAACATATGTGTCAGCCATCGGTGAGTGACCTTCAAAATGTAAAACGACATTGTCTAGAATAGGCAAGAAAGCAGAATATACGTTAGAAATTTGAATATTCTGACAATTGCTGATGTACTTCAAACCGTTGAGTTACATCCTGCAGGGATGATCTGGCTCCAATCGTTCGAATGATGCCTCCCCGCATACCTTGCGTTGTTGGATGTTGAATACTTTCTCTCGCCATGCTTGATTGTGAGTACTGATAGATTGGCTTGATTTGGAATTAACTCGGATTCGATATTATTTGCGTTAAACGATTCAAGATTGGATTTAATTATGTTTTGTCCACCTCCACACCCCCTATATAATGAAGGGTGTGCCTTTATATTTGAGACATTTATTTTTCCAATAAATCAGGACTGAACAAAGTAATGCAAGTTTTTATTATATCAAAGTGAAGTACAAACATAGGAAATTGTCACATTATCACAGGTCTGTCTTAAAAATCACATTCTTTGAATGACGTCCTTCACAATTGGCGCATTCATTGCATCCAACCACTACATTGTTCATTAATGTCCTCAGTGTGTCTTCACCAATACTAGCGATGGTTTCTTTAAACCTGATTTCAAGTTTAATAAATTTTAAGTTTAATTTTAATAAAAACTTGTATTACTTTGTTCAGTCCCAA